>JXCR01089468.1:0-12916 GCA_002079205.1 Phalaenopsis hybrid cultivar
ATTAACATACAGAGAAATAAATGGAGAAATTGGCATGCATCTTAACTTAAAGAGCATTTGAAGAGTTGTATCTTATTTTCATTTGCTTAAAATGTTTATAAAATTTTAGACAATTGCCCAATTTTATTAGAAACTAATACAACATATATTAATAAGTTAGGCATAAATTAAGAATATCAGGTAAAAGATCAAAGTTAAATGGGCATTCACTTTAATTAAAAAAAATAAGGGGCTTACGAACTAGGTAGATTAAGGCCTAACTAAGTATGTCGGGTTCGATTTACCCAAATTTTGGGATGAATAGTAGGCATTAACTTTTAGAGAAATACATGGAGAAATTGATATGCTTCTTAGGTTAAAGAGAGATAAGAGGTGGGGCATTCAAAAAGAAAAAGTAGCTTTGAATTGAGAAAAGAGAATTATTTATAAGGGAAAAGTAGCGAAAAAGAATGCTTGTATTTGGGATTGAGGGAGACGGGGAGCCGGAGGGGGGTGAGATTACGATAACAGAGAAATCAATAGGGGGATTTGAAGGTCTTTATCTGCTATATATAGACAGAAGAGCTATATAACAAATAAAAGATAAATGGGTGTTTTATTATAATTTCTTAAAGATAATGGGAACATAATAAATGAATGAAGGATGTTTTTGCGTTTTACTTCATGGAAGATTTCAGTAGAAGAAAAAGATTAAATAAGTATGAGAGAGAGAGAGAGGGTGAGNCGCGTTTTACTTCATGGAAGATTTCAGTAGAAGAAAAAGATTAAATAAGTATGAGAGAGAGAGAGAGGGTGAGTATGATGGAAGAGATAATTTAATAATTGGAAAGAGGAAAAATACTCAAGAGNCTTTTTTTTTTTTAAACAAAATGCCGCCCAAGCTGAAAATTTAGAATAGATTAGATGAAAATAACAAAAACAACTGTTCTGGGCTCCTTCAATTGAAATGTTGTGTTTGTGAGAGANTCTAAGTAATTTGGTTGGGCCAAACACCACTATAACAAACAATATTGTACCAAAAGTTGAAAATATAACANTTATCTGAATCCAAAGGAACTAAAATAAGTTGAGCTTCTAGAAAAACTTTTATCCTTAATAGTTCATCTAGTGTAACTCTAGTGTTTATATAAGGTAAAGCTCCATGTACTTATGAAGACTAAGAAAAAAATTGGAGAAAAATTCTTCTTATAGCTCTTTCTTACTCTCTACAACTACTAATACTAATGGCAGACTCCATCCACGAATAACATCCTAATCCCATTGTGTGCACTCCTTCTTCCCCAACTCCATTTCGTCCCCTTTTCCCCTTCACTAACCTTCATTAGCCAACCACTTCCATCCTCACCTGAGCAACTGCAAACCTCAACAAAAGACAAACTAATCCTTTCCAAGGCTTTTTAACTCCATGCCCGCCTCATGGATTGCTAGACGAGTTCTAAGAGACAAGCATTGGCTCTAAGTAATTTGGTTGGGCCAAACACCACTATAACAAACAATATTGTACCAAAAGTTGAAAATATAACAGTCACTTGTCCGCAGTTGAACAACTAAATACTTTATGGGACCAAGTATTGTGCAGAATTTGGTGTGTTATAATTTGTTCTTTCAAATCTTTTTCAATCATTACTTTTTTTTTAGTATTTATATTACATAACATCGGATTCAATGATATTTAAAATAAAATAAGAAAAAACAACAAAAACATGAAATTCATTAAACTTAAATTATCATTTTATAAGTATTTTTTACATAAATATAACATAATATAATATATGTTAATATTATAAAATAATATAATATATATAATATATTCTTCTACACGGCCTTATTGAGGCGCCGTCCCAAATGCCTCGAAGCATGAAAGACTTAAGGTGTACCCCTCAAATAAAAAAGGAGTGAATCTCACTATTACTACAATGATTGATATCTAAGGCATTTTTTTATACAACCTAATTTGGGGTTGTATCTTCAAAAATAAAGAACCTAATTTGGGGTTGTATCTAAAATAAAGAACTGAACTTCAGAAAATGGTTCATCGGATTAAATCTAGTGCATTTAGTACAGAGTTGTATCTTCACTTCATTTGTTTAAAATGTTTAAAAAAATTTAGACGATTGCCCAAATTTATTAGAAACTAATACAAAAAATTTTAATAAAGTAATTGAGACATTGACTAAAAAGATCAATATACGATAAAAGTTGGAAGGACATTAACTTTAATAAAAAAATGGGCTTACGGACTGGCAGATTAAGGTCTAATTAAGTATATTGGGTTCAATTTACCTAATTATAGAGAAATACGGTCAAAGAAGTTAGTCCATAAAAATAATATTACGATAAAAATTGGAATATAGGTACTCTCACAAGTAAATTAATAAAATTGGTGGCTATTATGATTCATATGAAGATAAAAACTTATGCATTCATGAAACAAAATGATTTAAAGAGAAAACTAAGGAAATTGATAGTTTAGGTTTCAAACTTTAGTATTCAGGTAGGAGTCGTACTAGAGATGGTGCGTGCATAATTATAGATAATAGTTTGAAACATAATATTATAAAAATTTAGTAGAATTAGAGATGCAATTATAGCTCTATAATTATTGTTTTAATAAGATCTTTAATATAAGTGTTTATGCTCCCCAAATAAATTTACATATATGTTTAAAAGAAAATTTTTAGAATAACCTAGAAAAATTGATACAAATGATAACTCTTGAACAAAAAAATTTTATGTCAATAAATTTATATTGAAAAATTGGTATAATGGTAGAAGATTTTAGAAGTATTCATGGTGACTATATTTTTTACCTGACTAATGAACAAGATAAAGTCTTATTGAATTTTGTTTTAATTTGTAATTTTGTTATAGCTAATATTTTATATAAAAAAATGATTAGCATATTATCACTTATAAAAATGAAACTAATAATATACATATTAATTATTTTCTTATGAGAAAAATAGATCATTGAGATTATAAGAATTGCAAGGTCATTTCAAGTAAAAATTTAAGTACCCAACATCGATTATTAGTTTTAAATTTTAAAATGAAAGAATGAAAAATAAAAAACATGATAAAATATTATCATAAAATTAGATGAGGGCACTTAAAATACAAAAATAAAGTTGCTTTTATAAGCAAACTTCAGAATCTTAAATTTTAAGAGATTTATGAAGGAACAAATTACAAAAAATATACTTGAAGAATCAAATAAAAAAACTCTTATGAATTAATAGCAAAAAGGTATGATAAAAAATGTTTTAAATGTAAAACTTAGAGAATTACAAAAAATATAAGATGGTCAGTAAGAAACCTAAGAGAACAGTTTGAGATGCTAAGAATTTTATTCTTAATGATCTTTATAGTAGATTGAATACTAAAAATGGTGAAAAATAAATGTATAAACTATCCAAATGAAGAGAAAGTTCAACTAAAATGTATTAAAAATGAAAATCAAAAAGTATTTTTTTAGATGAGAATATTCAACATGAGTGAATAAGATATTTTGATAAACTTTTCAATAAAATTATGAGAATACAATCGATTTTAGCGATCTTAATATCCTAAATAAAAACAATTTTTTTTTATTTTCATCGTCGTATTAGTAAAACAGAAATTGATGAGGTTTTAAAGAAAATAAACAATCAAAAAGTAGGACTTGATGGTATTATTACTAAACTATGAAAAAATGTTTAGGAGCTCTATGAATTTTTTTGGCTTACTAAATTTTATAATATTATTTTAAAAACTAAAAAAATTTACGATGAGTGGTGAAAAAGTAAATTGGTTTATGATTTTAAGAATTAAGATGGTAAACAAGAGTGGGCAAATTACAAATGTATTAAGTTAATATGGCATACATTAAAGTTAAGGGAGAGAGTAAGTGAACATAAACTACAATGTGACAACAAATTTCCCAAAATCGAATTGTATTAATGTCGGGCAAGTCTACTGTGCAATTTATACATTTATTGAGATGTTTGCTAAGAAAATATAAAGAGAATAAGGAGGATCTACATATGATTTTTGTTAATTTAGAAAAATCTTGTGATAAGGTCCCAAGAGAAGTACTCTGAAAAGTTCTAGAAAGAACAGTATTGATATTGTTTACATTCAAGCCATTATATATATGTATACTGGAGTTGTTACTTGTGTTCGAACACAAGAAAAATTAACCAAGTATTTTTCCTATTTCAATTGGATTACATTAGGGATCGGCTTTAAGCTCATGTTATTTTTGTTTTAATTATGGATATTCTGATTGGACGTGTACAAGAGGATTTACCTTGGTGTATGTTTTTTTGCAGATGATATCCTTCTTGTGGATGAGATTAGAGAAAAATTTCATGAAAAAATTGAATTGTGAGAGTCAATTTTGAGTCAAAAGACTTATGTTTGAATAGATCTAAAATTGAATACATGGAATATAATTGTAGTAATAGTAGATCTAGTTGAGGGGCTGTAACAATGTGTGATCAAGTCATTAAAAAGAATGCACGTTTTAAATATCTCGGGTCTATTGTTCAAAGTGATTGTGATATAGATGGGGATGTTATCAATAGAATTCAAGTTGGATGGTGCAAGCGGAGGAATACATAGGGTCTATTATGTGGTAGAAAAATACCGCTATAACTTGAAGGAAAATTTTATAAGAAGGTGGTAAGATCCGCAATTCTTTATGGCACAGAATATTGTCATGTAAAAGAGAAGCATAAAATTAAGTGTTGTTGAGATGAGAATGCTCATGTGGATGAGTGATTTTACACTTGGAGATAAACTCTGAAACGAATATATCTATGAAAGTGTTGGAGTAGTTTCAGTGGCACACAAGAATAAAGAGACTCGCCTTAAGATGATTTGGCCACATTAAACGTTGGTCATCTGATGACATTGTTAGGATAATAGATGTTTTAGATTTGACTTGTGCTAAGAAAGATAAAGATAGATCTAACAAGATTTGGGTATGTTGTATAAAAAATTATCTTAATTTATTATAATTAAATGAAAATATGAAACTCAACATGAGATAATGGAGAAAAGAATTCATGTAGCCGACCCCACTTAGTTGGATAAAGGCTTTCACCCGTTGTTAGCGTTCAGTTGAGTTTACCCTAATTTTGGGATGAATTGTAGGCATTAACATACAGAGAAATAAATGGAGAAATTGGCATGCATCTTAACTTAAAGAGCATTTGAAGAGTTGTATCTTATTTTCATTTGCTTAAAATGTTTATAAAATTTTAGACAATTGCCCAATTTTATTAGAAACTAATACAACATATATTAATAAGTTAGGCATAAATTAAGAATATCAGGTAAAAGATCAAAGTTAAATGGGCATTCACTTTAATTAAAAAAAAATAAAGGGCTTACGGACTAGGCAGATTAAGGCCTAACTAAGTATGTCGGGTTCGATTTACCCAAATTTTGGGATGAATAGTAGGCATTAACTTTTAGAGAAATACATGGAGAAATTGATATGCTTCTTAGGTTAAAGAGAGATAAGAGGTGGGGCATTCAAAAAGAAAAAGTAGCTTTGAATTGAGAAAAGAGAATTATTTATAAGGGAAAAGTAGCGAAAAAGAATGCTTGTATTTGGGATTGAGGGAGACGGGGAGCCGGAGGGGGGTGAGATTACGATAACAGAGAAATCAATAGGGGGATTTGAAGGTCTTTATCTGCTATATATAGACAGAAGAGCTATATAACAAATAAAAGATAAATGGGTGTTTTATTATAATTTCTTAAAGATAATGGGAACATAATAAATGAATGAAGGATGTTTTCGCGTTTTACTTCATGGAAGATTTCAGTAGAAGAAAAAGATTAAATAAGTATGAGAGAGAGAGAGAGGGTGAGTATGATGGAAGAGATAATTTAATAATTGGAAAGAGGAAAAATACTCAAGAGTATGAAATCGAGTAAAGCATCAAGCATGATAAATTACACATGAAAATCATAAACTTTTCATTTAGTGTCTAATACCATTTTAAAGGTTTACTTATAGACTAAAAATAATCTTTGAGACTTATCCAAATACCATGGTAGTTTGAAGTTTAATAAAATCCTAAAGGAAATAATAAATCTACCATTATTTCATAAAATATAAATAATGTATCCTAATTCATGAAATTACATCAAAGTGAATAAAATTGTGGTCCACATGGACAAAATAAAAATATATAATGTAGGTATAATTAATCAAATTAATGTACCATAGTTTAAAATTAGGGGAGAGGGCAATTGAACATAGTTTAATGCGTGATTGAAAAATTTCTCATAAGCAGATTGGATTTATGCATAGAAATTTACTATGGAAGCTATACATTTATTGAGAGCTTTGATGGAGAAGTACAGAGGAGGATCAACATGTGATTTTTATTGATTTATAAAAAGCTTAGGATAAGGTTCCAAGAGAAGTCCTTTAAAGAGTTCTAGAAATAAAAGGTGTTGATATGATTTATATTCTAGTCATTAAAAATATGTATACTAAAGATGTTACTCGTGTTTGAACAGAAGGATGATTGAGCAAGTATTTTTTTTATTTCAATTCGATTACATCTGAGATCGACTTTAAGCCCATATCTTTTTGCTTTAGTTATGGATGCTCTTACTAGACATTTATGGGAGGATGTACCTCAGTGTATGTTTTTTATTGATGATATCCTTCTTGTGGATAAGACTGGAGAAGAAGTTCGGGAAAATCTTGAATTATGGAGGCATCTAATGGAGTTTTAAGGCCTTCGTTCAAGTAGATATAAATCTGAATATTTTAGTAGTATTAGCTATAGTGACAGGATTGTAACTATGGGTGATCAATGTTTAAAAGGTGTAAATATTTTAGATATCTCGGGTTTATTGTTCAAAGTGATGGTAATATAAACGAGATGTTATTAGTAGAATTCAAGTTGGTTTGTTGAAGTGGAGGAATGCATCGGGCCTATTGTGTGATAAAGGAAAATTTTATAAGATGGCGACGAGACCCGCAGTGCTTTATGGTGCAGAATGTTGGCCTTTAAAAGAGGAGCATAAAACAAAATTAAGTGTTGTTGAGATGAGAATGCTAAGGTGGACAAGTGGCTTGACAATTAGAGACAAAATACGAAACGAATTTATCTGTGAAAAGGTTGGTGTGGCTCCAGTGGCAGACAAGATTATAGAGAATCATCTTAGAAGGTTTGGTCACATTAAACGTCGACCATCTAATGATCTGACTAGAAGAGTAGATGTTTTAGATTTGATTTATATTAAGAAAGGCAGAGGTAAACCTAAATGAACTTGGGCATATTGTATAAAAAATGATATTAATCTATTAGAATTAAATGAAAATATCATACATAATAGGGCACAATGGAGAAAAGTGATTCATGTAGTCGACCCACTTATTGGGATAAAGTTTTGTTGTAGTTGTCGTTGTTGTTGGTATAATCAATCAAATTAGGATGTTGGAGACCTGATCAACTTGATTGAAAATGTAATGAAATTTTCTTTAAAATTATTTTTGTAGAAATTAGCAATCAGCATATNCTTAATCACAAATACTTCAGATCTTAAAGAGATAATTATGAGACTAAATTGTCCAAAAAGTCGTCGGTTTAATCCCAGAGTACAAAAGTGTCAGTTTAGTACCCATACTCGATTAATATGGGCAGAAATAGTCTATTTCAACCCCAATTTAAAAAATCTAGGGACTAATTTGGCACTTTTATGAGCTTTGAGAGTAAAATGGCCCCATGTAAACAGTAAGGGGGACTATTTTGACACTTTACTCATAATTATGATGATTGGGATAGGCATGGTTGTCAACCCACGTGATTATGATGGTATAAAAAAACATTGTGNCTCAACATGAGATAATGGAGAAAAAAATTCATGTAGCCGACCCCACTTAGTTGGATAAAGGCTTTCACCCGTTGTTAGCGTTCAGTTGAGTTTACCCTAATTTTGGGATGAATTGTAGGCATTAACATACAGAGAAATAAATGGAGAAATTGGCATGCATCTTAACTTAAAGAGCATTTGAAGAGTTGTATCTTATTTTCATTTGCTTAAAATGTTTATAAAATTTTAGACAATTGCCCAATTTTATTAGAAACTAATACAACATATATTAATAAGTTAGGCATAAATTAAGAATATCAGGTAAAAGATCAAAGTTAAATGGGCATTCACTTTAATTAAAAAAAAATAAAGGGCTTACGGACTAGGCAGATTAAGGCCTAACTAAGTATGTCGGGTTCGATTTACCCAAATTTTGGGATGAATAGTAGGCATTAACTTTTAGAGAAATACATGGAGAAATTGATATGCTTCTTAGGTTAAAGAGAGATAAGAGGTGGGGCATTCAAAAAGAAAAAGTAGCTTTGAATTGAGAAAAGAGAATTATTTATAAGGGAAAAGTAGCGAAAAAGAATGCTTGTATTTGGGATTGAGGGAGACGGGGAGCCGGAGGGGGGTGAGATTACGATAACAGAGAAATCAATAGGGGGATTTGAAGGTCTTTATCTGCTATATATAGACAGAAGAGCTATATAACAAATAAAAGATAAATGGGTGTTTTATTATAATTTCTTAAAGATAATGGGAACATAATAAATGAATGAAGGATGTTTTCGCGTTTTACTTCATGGAAGATTTCAGTAGAAGAAAAAGATTAAATAAGTATGAGAGAGAGAGAGAGGGTGAGTATGATGGAAGAGATAATTTAATAATTGGAAAGAGGAAAAATACTCAAGAGTATGAAATCGAGTAAAGCATCAAGCATGATAAATTACACATGAAAATCATAAACTTTTCATTTAGTGTCTAATACCATTTTAAAGGTTTACTTATAGACTAAAAATAATCTTTGAGACTTATCCAAATACCATGGTAGTTTGAAGTTTAATAAAATCCTAAAGGAAATAATAAATCTACCATTATTTCATAAAATATAAATAATGTATCCTAATTCATGAAATTACATCAAAGTGAATAAAATTGTGGTCCACATGGACAAAATAAAAATATATAATGTAGGTATAATTAATCAAATTAATGTACCATAGTTTAAAATTAGGGGAGAGGGCAATTGAACATAGTTTAATGCGTGATTGAAAAATTTCTCATAAGCAGATTGGATTTATGCATAGAAATTTACTATGGAAGCTATACATTTATTGAGAGCTTTGATGGAGAAGTACAGAGGAGGATCAACATGTGATTTTTATTGATTTATAAAAAGCTTAGGATAAGGTTCCAAGAGAAGTCCTTTAAAGAGTTCTAGAAATAAAAGGTGTTGATATGATTTATATTCTAGTCATTAAAAATATGTATACTAAAGATGTTACTCGTGTTTGAACAGAAGGATGATTGAGCAAGTATTTTTTTTATTTCAATTCGATTACATCTGAGATCGACTTTAAGCCCATATCTTTTTGCTTTAGTTATGGATGCTCTTACTAGACATTTATGGGAGGATGTACCTCAGTGTATGTTTTTTATTGATGATATCCTTCTTGTGGATAAGACTGGAGAAGAAGTTCGGGAAAATCTTGAATTATGGAGGCATCTAATGGAGTTTTAAGGCCTTCGTTCAAGTAGATATAAATCTGAATATTTTAGTAGTATTAGCTATAGTGACAGGATTGTAACTATGGGTGATCAATGTTTAAAAGGTGTAAATATTTTAGATATCTCGGGTTTATTGTTCAAAGTGATGGTAATATAAACGAGATGTTATTAGTAGAATTCAAGTTGGTTTGTTGAAGTGGAGGAATGCATCGGGCCTATTGTGTGATAAAGGAAAATTTTATAAGATGGCGACGAGACCCGCAGTGCTTTATGGTGCAGAATGTTGGCCTTTAAAAGAGGAGCATAAAACAAAATTAAGTGTTGTTGAGATGAGAATGCTAAGGTGGACAAGTGGCTTGACAATTAGAGACAAAATACGAAACGAATTTATCTGTGAAAAGGTTGGTGTGGCTCCAGTGGCAGACAAGATTATAGAGAATCATCTTAGAAGGTTTGGTCACATTAAACGTCGACCATCTAATGATCTGACTAGAAGAGTAGATGTTTTAGATTTGATTTATATTAAGAAAGGCAGAGGTAAACCTAAATGAACTTGGGCATATTGTATAAAAAATGATATTAATCTATTAGAATTAAATGAAAATATCATACATAATAGGGCACAATGGAGAAAAGTGATTCATGTAGTCGACCCACTTATTGGGATAAAGTTTTGTTGTAGTTGTCGTTGTTGTTGGTATAATCAATCAAATTAGGATGTTGGAGACCTGATCAACTTGATTGAAAATGTAATGAAATTTTCTTTAAAATTATTTTTGTAGAAATTAGCAATCAGCATATGGTGTCCATCAAGGGCAATTGGAATTATTCTTGTATCGTAGTCCGCTTATACAAAAGGTTATAAATGTATGTTGGTGTAGGCACGAAACATAAGATTATGAGAGAAATATATTTTCATCAAAGCGTCAATATGTCAATTCATCTCATCCATATTATCTCATCAATGCCATGAAATAAGGTCCAAAAAAATGAAATGAAATTCAAAAACTAAAATATGACCATCATAAACTAAGTCAAAAAATACAGGAAGAATGCTTACTTGGTTTCACATTTTTATCAAGTTATCATGGTAACAATGAAGCCTCGAGAGATTCGAATCACATTCTTCTATCTATAGAATTATTTTTCTAAGTTAATATGATGTTTATATCTCAATACAACTATCTTGTTGAGTAGCTCGTGACTTATTAATTACCTAAAACAATATCTCGCTAGACAAATTATTGGGGCTAATTTTGTGCACCAAGTATGGCACTTTCTTAATATTGCCAAACTAATACATGGAGTAAAACTAAATCCTAGAATATTAATTAGGTGGATGTATGATTATTTTACATATGCTCTCATGTAAAATGTTCCGTGTGTGTCAAAGTGCATTAAATCTCGCCAAGCTTCATATGCTTGCAAAGGAATATATTAAGTGGATGTATGGCTCTCTTACACGTGCTCGCCTGCAAGATATTCCCTATCTTCCCAAGTTCATTAAAATTATCACCGAGCTTCATATACTTGCAAGACAATTTACAAAAAGTATCCAACAAACTATTGCAAATAACCAAAACGTATAAAGTTCTCAACAATTTTTTTTGTGTTTTCTAATAATTATATTATCAGGCAATTGTTATGTAAAGGGAATTGCAAAATAATGTTGATACCTTAGGCAATACTCATACGTGATTTTTAAACTAACAAAAAACTACAAAATAGAGCTGATACCCCATGCAACACTTAAGAGGAATGAACAGAGAAAAAAGATTCATAAATCCAACCACAAGTAGTCGGAAATGAAGCTAATGATGACGTATTGGGTAAGAAAAAGAAGTTTTTCATACACGTTTTTGCTTCTTACTCTGAGAAATAAGGCAAAGAGCAAAAAATGTACTTTGCTCTTTATAGCAATGAGCTAAGTATGTTATATTAAATGAAAAGATTTTAACAATAATGAGTACTAAAAAATTCTCTTTTTTTTTTTTAAACAAAATGCCGCCCAAGCTGAAAATTTAGAATAGATTAGATGAAAATAACAAAAACAACTGTTCTGGGCTCCTTCAATTGAAATGTTGTGTTTGTGAGAGAGGGGAACAAAACCATTTTTGCATAATTCTATATAAATTGTGGCATTATCTCATCCTCAGTGGCCTTTTCTTTTCATATGAAAGGTAGCTTGCCGAAGGTTCATTAAAAGTAACTTTGGCATATGTTCATCATGTGATGCTTTGCAAAAGAGTCATTCCATCAGACAGCACTGCAGCTATTTCTATTTGTAATTTCTGTAATCACTCGCTTCCTTTGACGTATCTTATACGAACTAAAGAATAAGAAGTTGCCTAAAATTGCAAAAAGGTTGACATGGAATTGTAGATATTACAAACATTTCAAAGATAGCTATTAAAGTTACAAAACCAAAAGAATGATAGAAATGGGTAAAAGGACAAAAATGAGAGCAATGAAGAGGGACAGCAGTAGCGCATCATACATACCACTCAATTCTTGTGTATTTCCATATCTAACGCTTAAACTTCAAGTTTTACCTTCATAACAACTCACCTAAGCAATAAAAGGTGCATTTTACATTTTGAAAGTTATAATGGTAGAGTTCTTGATGTGATATGAAAGATTTGAGTGGCATAAATATAAAAAATTAAATTTCAGGTGCTGAATATGTGAATGCATAGGAATTGAGTGATATGTATGTAAATGCATCAAAAAAACAATCAGTAACTGGGAAAGAGAAATGACATGAAATCAACAGAATGTCCTTGAGAGATATGAAAACTCACCAACTGCTACCAAAGTCAATTTAGCGCACTGCGAAAAAAAAAAGGATAAAGTTATCACAATCAATATAATGAATTAAAAAACGTTATTAAACTATTGATGCAAAGNGGATAAAGTTATCACAATCAATATAATGAATTAAAAAACGTTATTAAACTATTGATGCAAAGGAACGAAGCTTTAAATATCGCATTTAAAAGATAACAGAAATGAAAGACCGTACTTTGGAAACTAAATCTTTCTGCAATAGTAAACTTAACTGCCTCCATGATGGAAGAGAGCAGAAGGGAGCGATGTGTCTAAACAAGCCTAAGGATATCCAACGTACTTTCAACGAACAATCACATAAGGAAAAATCTTTTTTTTTTTTTTTAAGAAGTAAATTTATCTGTCCGGTGTAATATAAAGACTTAATGGTAAATTAAACTTCACAAAACAAGCTCAGCAATTAGACCAGAAAAAAATGAGGAACAAGGGGCCTCTCACATCGTATACTTGAAATGCTTTGCCAACGCTGACAGTGACGAAAGTTTCGGTCCCCAGCCTCTGCACAGAGAAGGGT
>JXCR01089468.1:13306-46985 GCA_002079205.1 Phalaenopsis hybrid cultivar
AACTAGAGGGTGTTCCATCATGAGTTGACAGGCACCTCCTATTGGGCAGGGGATCTTCTCAGAGGATCACAAAAGCAGTTAGTGGGGCCCTTTAGCCATTTCATTAGGAGTTTTGGAGTCACTTGAGGGACCTGATCATAAATTATTGTCCCTTAGATTGGCCTCCTTCGAGTTCTTTGTTCTGTCATTCTTCTGTTTGGTTGGCTTAGAGTTCCAACCAAAGGAAACGATGCTTGATGTTTTCATTTTTTTGTCATCCTGATACACTATCATTTGGTGTTCATAATTGAGGCTTGTTGGATTTCCTCAAGATTTATTTTTTACGTACATATTTAGTCCTCAATTCTCTTCTTCTTGAAAGCAGCTGTTGCAATAAGAATAAGATAAGTAATAGTAAAAAATTGATTTATTTATTGCGTGATAAGTACTTTTAATAATTGAACTTGCACGATTTTTTTTTCGCAATTCTTATAAATATGGTGTGATTTGCATTTATCCATCACTTTTTTTTAGTTTTCTACATTTCAATCGGTCATCAACATGAAAGATACTTATGGTGAGTGACAAGAAAGCTTCTGCTAAGGGAGTGAATGAGGCGGCTATGTTGAAGGCCTTTGGGATTTCAACCGGAAAACTCCATCCTTCTAAAGATGCAGGGAGAAAAGGAGACCCAAGGGTAGTTGATCTGTGTTGAAGGAGAGGTCGGAGGATAAGGGCCGACATGTACTGATAAAGAATGGAGGGAGAAAGTCAATCGGTCGACACAAAAATACCGAAAAGAGGGAGCCAACCAGAGGGAGAAGCAAATCAAACAAGTGGCCCATAAAAACAAAGAGTGGGGAGTTGGAGGAAGCACCTGAATCATTCGACTAGATATCACTCAATCACGACATGAGAATTTGAGAGGATGTGNCGGAGAAAGTCAATTGGTCGACACAAAAATACCGAAAGGAGGGAGCCAACCAGAGGTAGAAAAGCAAATCAAACAAGTGGCCCATAAAAACAGAGAGTGGAGAGTTGGAGGAAGCACCTGAATCATTCGACTAGATATCACTCAATCACGACATGAGAATTTGAGAGGATGTGTGGCCCACTGGTGTGGCAATCCTGGCCCCTGCACTGATATTTGTAAAGATCCATGTCCCACCATGTGGGCTACCTTTGCCTTTCCATCATTTGGTGAGACCAGTTAGGTGGTTGTCCAGCCACTTCTTAGTGAGAGCCTTTGATCGTCTACAATCGAGCGAGTCCTTGGTACGAAGAAACTCGGTCCTCTTTGATATAGCATAATTGTTATTATTTTTATTTTTTTGTTGACATTTGATTATTACTGCAAATAAGAACATGTGAATCATTGACTCATCAATGATGAGAGTCGATCATTCCCCATTTCAAGAGGCGGCAGAGGGATCGTTGGCTTCGGCCCAGAGCGAAGGTTCATCTGGTCGTCTGACTGGTCCTCCTTAAGACATTGAGAGGGGGATCGACAACCGACAAGGATCACCAGTGTCTCTAGCTCTTCATATGGGCAAAAAAGGCAGACTCTTTTCCCTAAGAATATGACTTGCAAAGGGAGGTTGTCATAAAATACTAGAAAGAAGAACTAACCAACCTTTCTGAAGAATAAATNTCAATGGCTTCGGCCCAGAGCGAAGGTTCATCTGGTCGTCTGACTGGTCCTCCTTAGGATCGACAACCGACAAGGATCACCAGTGTCTCTAGCTCGTCGTATGGGCAAAAAAGGCAGTCTCTTTTCCCTAAGAAGATGACTTGCAAAGGGAGGTTGTCATAAAATACTAGAAAGAAGAACTAACCAACCTTTCTGAAGAATAAATGGTTGAGTTGCAGGCTCTCCGAGCGGAAATGGCGACTCTCTGAACAGAGTTGACGAAGCTCTGGGAAACTTGCTTGATCTTCCGAGTTCGACAGAAGGAAGAGAGGGTTAAGAGGTCTAAGTGTAGGGAGAGAGCCTTGTATCAAAGTCTAGTGAGCTGTGGTCTTGTATCGACTGAGGCAGTCAAAGATACTATTGTAAAATATTTATTATATTAAAAAAAATGAAAGGCAAGACTTCTCGTTTCGCTCGCACCAAACCAAATTTGGGAAAACATTTAGAAGCCATACGAACCACTTGAAATGAACTGACTCAAGAGGAGAGATATAATACGGCTGAAGGGCATGGAAAGAAAGATTTGAAATGTGCAAAACCTTTTTCTCTTGGCCCTCATTTATAGGGTTCGTAGAAAATTTGAAGCTTTGTAGATTTGTACCTCGATCTACGAAAATGCACATTGAACCAACATAATAGTCGAGAAAATGAAATGACAGATAAGATTTAAAAAATTAACAAAATAATATTAATTTTTATTTATTCAAGATAAAAAATATTTTACAATTTAGTATTCGGTCGCCTCGGTCGATATAAGGCTACAACTAACTATACTCTGTTACAAGGCTCACCCTCCAAACTTAAACTTCTTAACTTTGTCCTCTTATGCCCGAACACGAAGGTTTAAATAGGTGGCCAAAACGTTCATCGATTCCATTCCAAGAGTTTCCATGTCTACCTAGAGGGACTACAAGTCAACCATATGCTCCTGGCAAAGGGCAACCAGTTCTTCCTATAGAACNGATGCCCGAACACGAAGGTTTAAATAGGAGGCCAAAACGTTCATCGATTCCATTCCAAGAGTTTTCATGTCTACCTAGAGGGACTACAAGTCAACCATATGCTCCTGGCAAAGGGCAACCAGTTCTTCCTATAGAACCCTTATGGCCACCTCCCTCTGCAAGCCTGCTTCCCGGGTGAAGAAGTCCATTGTCTCGTCCATCTGACAGGGCAGCGACGATGGTGTTTCTCGCTGCCCATCGCTCCCTGTCAACATCCTTCTAAAAAGATTGACAAAATGACTGAATGCATCTTTGTCATGGTCCAAAGCTGATGGTCCTTCGATCGCTGCTATAATAGAGAAATGTCATACTTTCATCATCATTGAGTTGATTTGAACAATCTCATCTGCAAGAATAATCAAATTTTAGAATAAATAATAACGAGTCTACTCAATCAAAGAGGATCAGGTTTTCTTGTACCAAGGATTTGATGCACTCCAGATGATCAAAAAGCTCTCACCAATAAGCTGTTGGACGACTACCTGGCTGGTCTCACTGACCAATGGAAGGGCTTTTGTCTTCCCACACAGCGGGACTTGGGTCTCAACAATCATCTGGACAGTTTATTGAGTCGGTCGATCGCGGATCGCTGCGGGGTGAGGACCGTCACACTAATGGTGCTCACGTTCTCATGCTGGAGCGGAAGTGAGTCAAATGACTGAGTTGCTTCCTACAACTCCCCTACTCTATGTTTCTTATGAGCAACCTATTTAGCCTGCTTTTCTCTTTATGGTCGGTTCCCTCCTTTCAGTTTCTGCAGACCAATTGACATGATCTCTCCCTCTTGACTCTTTGTTATTATTGGTCGGCTCTCATTCTTCAGCTTCTTTTTTGTCACGAGCTGGATACCCTCTAGTTTCCATTTCTTCCGTGTCCTTTGACCGGTCAAATTTTCCAATGAAATTACAAAGTTCTTTGTCATTTACCGTTGATAACCAACTGAAGGGCAGAAAACTGAGGAAAAGTATTGGTCGTGCTCTATATAAAGGGATCGAAGATACAAATTTCATGATGTTTAATTATTAAAAATACTCATCACACAATAAATAAGTTTGTTTTGCATTTAATTCTCTGATTCTTATTGTAGTTTTTGTTTTCAAGAAATAATTAATATCTATATATATGTGTGTAGTTTCTTGAGAAAATTCAATGAGTCTCAATCACAAACACCAAAGAAAATGAAGGAAATTCTTTATTATTGTTATTATTTTTCTTTTGTTTCTCAATACCGTTGCAATTTTGAATTATGTTTAGTTATTTCATTTATTGCTTTTCTCTATTGCATTTGATGGAGCCTTCTGATTTTTCATTCGATATTCTTGTCTTTATCTTTAATTTCTTTCCCTCATGAAATTAATATTTTTTTTAAATAAAATAGTGATTTTTTTTTTAAATGTGATATGAAAGGTTTGGGGGTACAAATGTAAATAATAAAATTTAGGTATTAGGTTCATGATTATTAATTGATAATTAANGAACAGAGAAATGTCATACTTTCTTCATCATTGAGTTGATTTGAACAATCTCATCTGCAATAATAATCAAATTTTAGAATAAATAATAACGAGTCTACTCAATCAAAGAGGATCAGGTTTTCTTGTACCAAGGATTTGATGCACTCCATATGATCAAAAGGCTCTCACCAATAAGCTGTTGGACGACTACCTGGCTGCTCTCACTGACCAATGGAAGGGCTTTTGTCTTCCCACACAGCGGGACTTGGTCTCAACAATCATCTGGACAGTTTATTGAGTCGGTCGATGGCGGATCGCTGCGGGGTGAGGACCGTCACACTAATGGTGCTCACGTTCTCATGCTGGAGCGGAAGTGAGTCAAATGACTGAGTTGCTTCCTACAACTCCCCTACTTTATGTTTCTTATGAGCAACCTATTTAGTCTGCTTTTCTCTCTACAGTCGGTTCCCTCCTTTCAGTTTCTGCAGACCAATTGACATGATCTCTCCCTCTTGACTCTTTGTTATTATTGGTCGGCTCTCATTCTTCAGCTTCTTTTTTGTCACGAGCTGGATACCCTCTAGTTTCCATTTCTTCCGTGTCCTTTGACCGGTCAAATTTTCCAATGAAATTACAAGGTTCTTTGTCATTTACCGTTGATAACCAACTGAAGGGCAGAAAACTGAGGAAAAGTATTAGTCGTGCTCTATATAAAGGGATCGAAGACACAAAATTCATGATGTTTAATTATTAAAAGTACTCAACGCACAATAAATAAGTTTGTTTTTGCATTTAATTCTCTGATTCTTATTGTAGTTTTTGTTTTCAAGAAATAATTAATATCTATATATATGTGTGTAGTTTCTTGAGAAAATTCAATGAGTCTCAATCACAAACACCAAAGAAAATGAAGGAAATTCTTTATTATTGTTATTATTTTTCTTTTGTTTCTCAATACCGTTGCAATTTTGAATTATGTTTAGTTATTTCATTTATTGCTTTTCTCTATTGCATTTGATGGAGCCTTCTATATTCTTGTCTTTATCTTTAATTTCTTTCCCTCATGAAATTAATATTTTTTTTAAAAATAAAATAGTGATTTTTTTTTAAATGTGATAGGAAAGGTTTGGGGGTACAAATGTAAATAATAAAATTTAGGTATTAGGTTCATGATTATTAATTGATAATTAANATAGTGATTTTTTTAAAATGTGATCTGAAAGGTTTGGGGGTACAAATGTAAATAATAAAATTTAGGTATTAGTTTCATGATTATTAATTGATAATTAAACATTTTATGTGATTTTATTGCAATTATTGTTTAGTTGACCACTTCAAATTAATTTGTAATTGTCCTTTTCGTTACGCAATATACATCATTGATGCCTCTATCAAAGTATTAACCGTGGAATATTTATTGAAGCATTTATATATATTTATCAATTTTACCTTTTATATTTATATCACCCAAATCTTTCACCTAACATAAAAAATATCAATCTTATCCATTCTAAAATAGTAAAATGATTTTTTATATGTATAGATAACTTGTCATATATAAGAAAAATGAAGTTTTGGTGCTAGGTGTAATACATTGTAATTAAGTGGTATGTATGTAAANACCTTTTATATTTATATCACCCAAATCTTTCACCTAACATAAAAAATATCAATATTATCCATTTTAAAAGAGTAAAATGATTTTTTATATGTATAGATAAGTTGTCATATATAAGAAAAATGAAGTTTTGGTGCTAGGTGTAATACATTGTAATTAAGTGGTATGTATGTAAATTTTCCTTAAAGTACTTAAATTGTACATCAATCCAAGTTACATTTTTTTTTTCTTTAAATGATAGCAAGTTATTAATCATATCATTTTAAAAATATATCTATTATTGTACATAAAAAATGTGTCTGCACAAATCTCCAAGTAATTTAAGGCTTAGATTAAGATGATATATAAAAAATTCCTGAAAAAACACCAATTTGCCCTAGAGGGACAATATGGTGTTCACTCAGCTCTCTCCATTTCTCCTTCTCTCTTGGCTCCAATGCTCAATTCATTGCGCGTCTCCAGAATAAATTCAGATTCAATATTTTGAAATGTACAATGAACGTGGGACATGCCTTCAATTAGAATATAAGCGAAACAAAAAAGGAGAGGCCCACCACAAAGATACTCTTAACATGGAGCAAGCCATAGAGATAAGGGACATGCAGATCTAGGAGCTAAAAAATCAAGCTTGTGTCATCTTCCAAGATGCTTCGACTCGGAGGCGGAGGTCACACCCCCCAAACGGATAGCTGACTTCCCCGGTCGAAGACTATCCTAGGAAAAGAAGATCAATGACCCATCAACAGTGCTCGGTCGACACCGGCCGATCGACGTCAACCAGGGCATAGGCCTCGGGCACGAAAAATACAATTGTCCACAACTTGTTCGACAGGGAACCTATCAAGGCGTAGCCATCACTGAATGGCGTCGACGAGGAAATCCTATATGATACCTCAAACGACACCCAACTTGACAAGTAAAATCGTTATCATTTCAAACATTCTATTTACTTAGAAAATACTAATCAACAATCTTGATTATTGCTCATTATTGTGCATTAGTCAGTCTTTATCTTTGTCTCTTATCTTCTACTCTATTCATTAGGTGTGATTCACAGATATATATAGATATGCAGGTGTGTGTGTTTGTGTTATTTATGCAGGAAAGATTTGAAAGATATAAATGTGAAAATAATATTATTGTATTTGATTTATAAATCAATAATTAATAAAAATATGAATAATATCATAAAATTTTTTCTATCATTTTTCATATCATATTAATATGATACAAACTAAAAATTCATGAAATATAATATCGAGGCTTTTAATTCTTTTTTCAGGTTCACCCCCTTTTCGTAACCCAACTAATGATATAAAGCAGGCCACAAGAGCTCGGAAATATCTTATGTTGGCATCAATTTTTGATGTCACGAGTGTTGGGTGTCCGCTCGAGAGCTAAATAATGTTGTTTGATGCACATGTTGACTCCTATAGCGCGAGACATCCACTTCGGATCCACCTACACGTGTTGAGGGGCACGTAGCTATGGTCATTTTGCTAGTCATTGGCTTTCGCTTAGGCGAAGGTCGGTCGACATTCTGCACATCGGACGACTCTGATCGGGTTAACGAGGAAATATGCTCAAATTGGCACGATCTTTAGTGAAGTTGTCCAAATGACCCCAGATGACAAAACGGACCACACAGTACGCCCGGAACGTCAATTTTACTTAGGGGGACGCTCATTTTAATACGATGTTGTGCCCGGGCGAAAAGTGTGCGAAGGATAATGATAATATAATAATAATATTATTATTATAATATAAAAAATAAAATAAAAAAGATTATCTCTTTTAAACCTACACTACCTCCATCTTATCCTTATCACTCCTCGTAAACCACAGAATTTGCGAACCCTAGCCGTCACCTCCTCCTGAGCTGGGACACCTCGCCGACGACTGCCCTCCGGCAGGAATCCCGCAGCACCGCCGCTCCCACCGGTGTCCGAAGACCTATCTCCAGTCTTCACTCTCGTGAAAGCTCGTTGCTCCCTCTTCGGGCTCTCTCGCGAGGCACATGCCTGTCTCCCCCTTTTCACCGACAATGATGACGCCGCAGGTCATATCCGCCAGAGCTCCCTTCCTGACTGAAAACTTAAGCCACTGAGCCCCCCTTTCCAGCAGTCGACCACCACCATTTTTGGGCTTTTCTTCCTTTTGGTCGGCCGCTTTCCTGCCACTCCACCTCGCCAGCGACTTTCAGTCGGCCTTCTTCTTTGCCGGCGCTAAGCTTGCGACAAAGCAGCCCTGCCACTACGTGTAACCCCAAATTTCGCACTCCTTCGCACATTCGACATTTTTATTGCGTGCCTCTAGTGAGCTAGCTTCTCAACCTCATCGTCCCTCACTCCCCATTGGTTGAAAAACCTTGCCGGAGTGATTCACCGCCTATGGGCAGCGACGACACAGCTGCATGTAGAGGCGTGGACGTCTTCTACTTTGCGAGAAAAGCCTTCTCCTGGGCTTTGCCGGTGTCGAGCGCCGCTAAGGTATATGTCTCGTTTGCATTTTCGTATGGTATGTTCATATTTTTTATGTGCTTTGCATACCCCTCCTGCCCTCATTGGATTTTTTTGTTGTCTTGTGCACTTTCTACGATGCACACTGGAGCATGGATCAGACGCCGACGAGCTTGGAGCAAGCAAAGAAAATGCATACTCAACTGTCACGGAGGAGAGATTTCCTAACTTCTAGCTGGCTCTAGGTTTTAGTGGTGTCTAGGCGTGTGAGTTTGATCGCTCACACGGGGTGCGTGCACCGACATGAACCGGTGCAGTGACGTACCTATGTGATTGATCGTCGATTTTCTAGAGGGAGTTGTAGGGTAGGAATCTCATACATTGACCGATTTTATATGAAACTGAGTGATCCCCCGTGTTGTGAGCCTTATGTCTTAACCCCGCCGGGTCGGAATCTCAATTTCCCACAATTTTGGCGCTCATAATCTCCCTTGAAGGGATTAGTTGAGTTCAATATTAGAGGATGGGAAAAGCTGGCGTTTTTGCGTATGGTCCTTCATAGCAGAGCGAACGGTACCCTTTCTTCGTTTGCAGCAATTAGTCCTCCAGCTGGTGTAGCTACCATGAAGGGTAGGCGGCTGGTCCCTTCCATCAGGTTTGGTTGTATCATCACCTCTTTCTTTTTCAGTGAGGACTTATTTTTGGTATTGAATCTGAGAAGTAAGGGCAACCCCTCCTTTTCTTGCGGGTGGACGACATTCATCAAAGGACCATAGTAATCCATGTTGACCTCATCAAACTCCATATTGAAATCAATTATTCCGCCCTGTGGTTTGTAATTTGTCTGTCCTATAAGATCCCGTGTGTTAATATAGCAGAAAAACATTGTAGCTAGTCCGCCCTACGAACGGTGGAGAGTCTCCCCTACAAGAANGTTGAAATCAATTATTCCGCCCTGCGGTTTGTAATTAGTCTGTCCTATAAGATCCTGTGTGTTAATATAGCAGAAAAACATTGTAGCTAGTCCGCCCTACGAACGGTGGAGAGTCTCCCCTACAAGAAATCGGAGGAGGGAACCCTCCACATTTCCACGCCAAAGTTGGAGGCGACGATGTCACATATCCCAGTGCTTCAGACCTAGGTACCTATGCAAGGTCGTTAGCACGAGCCTGGTTTGCTACCTGCATATTAGTTTGTTGGATATTGCATTNACCAAAGTTGGAGGCGACGATGTCACATATCCCAGTGCTTCAGACATAGGTACCTATGCAAGGTCGTTAGCACGAGCCTGGTTTGCTACCTGCATATTAGTTTGTTGGATATTGCATTTTTGCTTTATGCATGTTGCATTTCACTTCGTTCCCACCGGTTGCCCCGGCTAGGTGAGCATTACACTTCACTTTGATCGGCAGCCCCGACCCAATGAGCATTTTACTTTGCTCTAACCGGCCACCCCGACCCTGCGAGCATTTCACTTCGCTCCGATAGGCTGCTTCAACCCGGTGAGCGTCTCACTTGGTTCGATCGACCGCTCCAGCCCGATTAACCAATCACTTTGGTTCGATTAACTACCACGATTCGGTTGACTGGTCAGTTGCATTTTTATTTGTTTTTGCTTTATATGGCATGTTTATCTGTTTGCATGTTGCATCTGATATGTGTTAGCTTGCATGATCATTATCATTTGCTTCTGTTGCACTTCTACGGGCCACTATCTCCACGATACGCTCATCTCTTTCGGTCACTGCCGCCTTGACACACTTTCTTCAGGCCACTGCCGCTATAGCACACATATTCCTTTTGGTCACTGTCACCACATCATAACTTCTTCAGGCCACTGCCGCCATGACACGCCCGTCTCTTTTAGTCACTGCCGCCTCGACACACCTTCGGGCCATTATCACCACAGCACGCCCGTCACTTTTGGTCACTGCGGCGTCGGTACACCTTTCTTCAGGTCACTGTCTCTATGGCACGGCCATCTCCGAGTCATTGCCGCTACGACAAACCCATTTGTTCAGGTCGCTGCCTACACGGTATGTCTATCTTCTCCTAAGTCACTGCCCCACGGTACACTCATCACTTCTATCATATGATTGTCTGCATTTGCGTTTGCATGTTTGCATGGATAGCGAGCTAACCTCGTTAGGAGAGTGACCCCGTGTTGGTCGCGATGCCTTAACGAGCATTATTTGCTGGGTTGATCCCGGTGATCAATGTGAGTTAAGTCATTGAGATTGACACGAGTATGACTGTGTTAAAGATCTAATAGATTTAACTCATGTCACCCCTCTTCGACGAACAGTTGCTATAAAGAGGAAAGTCATCATTGTCCTGCTTAGCAGACAAACAACGTGATATTCTTTCTCGTTGTGGTGTATTTCGGAGGTAATGAAGACATGTTGTAGTTTTCCCGCCGCTCTTTGAGGGAAATATTTTTATGCTTATATGGTGACAACATCTGGAGACCCCCTGATGTTTATCAGAAGTATTAAAACTTTGAGGGGGCGATGACGACTCTGCTCTAAGATAAGCTGATTTGTTGTAGCCCTTGTACAAGTATATGTTGGTATTTATAGTCTTTTTAATCATCATAATAATATATTTTTTTTGTAGCTTCCACTGTTATTGTGGTATCTTAATCATGCAAAATTCTGCAATTAAAGTTAGTACACATACTTTATAAAATAGAGAAATGCGTACCTTTTAAGACGCGTGTCCACTGATGCTTTGCCCTCTCATGCTTATGTCTTATAAAAGCTTGAAGTTAACTGATGTCTTTAGTGAAGACCCTGTCAACCATATGCTCTATTGAAGTCTTTCTAGTGAGAACCCTGTCCACTACTAGCTTCCTCTCGAAATTTACCTCTTAGGCTTGTTTTCCAGTGACATGGTAGTTTCTTATCGAGTCTTGTTTTATGGGCTTAACTTCCAAGGGCATGGTTGAAAGGAGAATTCATTGAGGATGCAAGACCAGTTCTGAGTTGTATAACCAGCGAAGCTTGACGATATTAACCCGTAATGAACAGAGTTGTATGAAATCCATTGAGGATGGTTGACCTATCCTAAGTTGTTGGTGGAAGCTTTTACTTGACGACCGTAACCTGTTGTGGAAGAGGTTGAAGGAAATCTCACAAGAATTTTTTATCTATCCAAGACTTTATGTCGAAGCTTTTGCTTGATGACTATAGCCTGTAATATAAAAGGTCAAAGGAAATTCACCATAGATTTTTGGCCTACTCAAGGCTGTATGTCGAAGCTTTTGCTTAACGATTGTAGTCTATAATGGAAGAGGTCGAATTGAGTCCCCTGGGATTGATTAATCCCAGAATGAGATGTCAGAGATGCTCTGCATTTCTCGAGACTGGGGTGTAGGTCGCATTGGACCGTATATTTTTTTGGAAATATGATTGTAGTCATGCTCAAGAAAAATATTTGACAATTTGTTAGTTGTTGATTTTGAATCGTTTGCTCCACTAGCACGGGAATTTCCATATGAGAAAAATGTTTTACAAGCTCGATGAGGGACACTGAGGAAGCGTTGTTTGTAGTGAAGATTAATCCCACATTCCAAGAGAGATTCTCAAAGACTTGTAATCTGCATGAAATATGGGATGACATCCCCACCATAATCGTGCTCGGGAAGACGACATTTCGAGACTACAGTGAAGGTTGCCCCCCCAGCTTGGAAGAAATTGTGAAATACTTTGTGTCTGAATAAGGTGAGAATACAACCCAACTACAATCGTGTTTGGGACGTTTACATGAACGACCTTTCGGGACTGCAGTAAAGGTTGTCCCCCAGCTTGGAAGAAGTTATAACATACTTTGTGTCTGAATAGGATGCGAGAAGACAACCCTACTACAATCGTGCCCAGAACGTTGATGCGAACGACCTTTTGAAATTGTAGTGAAGGTTGCCTTGCACATTGAAGAATGCTTTAGAGATGATCTTCAAGATGCAAAGAAGATTCCTTTGTGAATTGGATGATCTACATCATCAGAATATGAAGTAGGGATTCGACGTCTTAGAGCTAAAGACAGTGTCAAATGATGTTTCGTTTCCCAAAGACGACGCCAAACTGATGCGTGCCAAAAAATTCACGGCGGTAGAGTAATAAATCATCGTCTTAGCGTTGCACAAGGATTTAACACACACTCAGATGAAATGGAATCAACATGTGATGACACCAAAAGTTTTCACTTGAAAAAACCCGTAAAGGAAAAAAATCACTGGGCCTGGCCCAGTTATAAAGTTATAAAAATTTCACTATNGGATCATCGTCTTAGCGTTGCACGAGGATTTAACACACACTCAGATGAAAGGGAATCAACATGTGATGACACCAAAAGTTTTAACTTGAAAAAACCCGTAAAGGAAAAAAATCACTGGGCCTGGCCCAGTTATAAAGTTATAAAAATTTCACTATAAGTTGATGATTACATAGGCCCCTTGTCCCACAGACATGAAAGGGTTACAAGATTTTCCAAGGTACAATGTCGACTGACGACGTCTAGTTAGCGGTGGTTGATGACAGTTGATGAGGGTCGGCAGTGGTTGATGAAGATGATGGTCGGTGGTCGACGACGATAGCCGATGATAAAAGAAGGTCAGCGGGTGGTTGACGGAGGCCGGTCATGGTCGACGAAGGTCGGCCTTGGTTGGTGACGGTCGGTGGTAGTCGACGACGATCGACGATGACAGAGATGATGTTGGACTTGAACTCCTTCTCAAATTCTCAAGTTCTCTCTCAAGTCTCCTCCATGTGAGGGGTGAGGCTCTATTTGTAGTGTTTTGGGTGCAATTAATGCAAAATATATGAACCATTTTTATCGGACAGTTTAGAGAGCTTCCCTCGATTAGAAGATGTTTGATGGACATTTGAGTGCCTTAACGATGTCAGAATTGAGCAATCTTGGGATCGTTGGATTTGTCTTGTCGAGACGTTCAATTCGATTATGAACTCGTTAGATTNGGAATTGAGCAATCTTGGGATCGTTGGATTTGTCTTGTCGAGACGTTCAATTCGATTATGAACTCGTTAGATTCGACATCTATTTGACCTTTCAAATGTCTCCAGAAAGTGCGGTTTAATGATTTGATTCAGGCTTGATCTGACTCGGATTGAACTAACTTTGATATCATTAGTTCCATCTCATCGAGTCGGTCAATTTGACTATAAGATTGCTGAAATCGAAGCTTTGAATGACTTTTTATCAAGGTTTTAATGTTTCTTGTTCAAAATATTATCTCGAAATTCATGTAAGATGATGAAGATTTGTTGTTGGCGAATCAGTATTAAAGAAACTCTTAAAGTATTCTNGATGACTTTTTATCAATGTTTTAATGTTTCTTGTTCAAAATATTACCTCGAAATTCATGTAAGATGATGAAGATTTGTTGTTGGCGAATCAGTATTAAAGAAACTCTTAAAGTATTCTATAAACAATAGACCAATTTTTATATTTTACACATTTTAAAAAAATTTCCAATTTTTATAAAATTCAACATTATCAAAGACAAATTAGGGTATTAAAAAAAATCTTAAAATAATTAGATTAGCTTTTAAGTTTAGTGAAATATAATCTTCAANTGACCAATTTTTATATTTTACACATTTTAAAAAAGTTTCCAATTTTTATAAAATTCAACATTATCAAAGCCAAATTAGGGTATTAAAAAAAATCTTAAAATAATTAGATTAGCTTTTAAGTTTAGTGAAATATAATCTTCAATTGATTTATTATATATTGTATTCATCTCAAAATAAATCCAACAATTTTGAAATTCAGTTCACTCTTTTTTTAAAAAAAGTTTTAAGTTTATAGATATTTACAATACTATCATTACTTGTATTTTTAAATTTTATAATTCATTAACTTAGATAATTTGTATCAATTACACTAATATGCAGCGATTTGTTAATCTGATGTTCAAAAAGATGTTGTGACTATTATAAATTATTATTTTTTTAAAGTTCGGAAAATCGATGAGAAAACATAGATTTCATCTCCAATTTTTTTAAAAAAACTGTCAAAACGTGATTTACTTGAAAAAATAAAACTCAGATGCGGCGTCGCATGGCGACCACACTACAACCCCAAATGGATCCTTATTATTAGCACCAAAAATTTTTTTATTAATTTATATAGCAATGGGTTANAAAAAAAAAAAAACTGTCAAAATGCGATTTACTTAAAAAAAATAAAACTCAGATGCGGCGTCGCATGGCTACCGCACTACAACCCCAAATGGATCCTTATTATTAGCACCAAAAATTTTTTTATTAATTTATATAGCAATGGTTTATTTAAGTGATATCAAAATGCATGATGATAAAATAGATAATACATTCTAATGAAATCATTTAGACATACAAATATTATAATATTTTATAAGTAAAAAATACTAAGTATTTGTTGTGTAAATAGACAAAAAAACAATAATTTTTATGCAATTATCCATTATATTATTCAATCACATAAGCAAGGCCGCACACATAATTTAATCAATTTATTAAATTAATAAAAGTCTTTCCATCCCCCCCCCCCCCTCTCTCTCTCTCTATATATAATGTGAGCTGGGAAGTATAGAGAGAGAAAACTCTTTTAGGAGATGAAGAGCTCTTGCTTCTGTTGCATCTTTCCCTCCAGCGGACAATCTCTGCGGTACAATTTCATCCGAGTGGTTCACATCAACGGCCACGTCGAATTCTTCTCGCCGCCGGCCACCGCTCAACGAGTCATCAGAAAACGGCCCAAAGGATATGCGGTCTGGACCGCAGCCCGGCTTCTATCGACCGCTCCGCTTCCGCTCCGCGCGACGGAACGGCTAGAACCGGACAACGTGTATTTCGTTCTCCCTGATGCCGTGGTGTTCGACTCGGAGACATCTCCGGCAAGCCTCATCGTGCTTGTGAGGCGGCTCAAAGCGATGGCTGACCGGTCCAGATCGCCGGAGAGTGAAGAGAGTGAACCGAACCCGGTTGACAATGAACCGGGCCGGTGGACGGCTTCGGTGGTCCGACCGGCTATGTGGAGGCCGGAGCTAGAGACGATTGAGGAGCTCCGGTCTAATGGCTACTCCAGTATTAGCAGCAGTTGCGTTAAGGAGCCAATTGGAAATCAGGCTTGGGATAATAGGGTCTGAGGAATAAACCAAAACTTTTTCTTTTCTTTTTTATAATTTTGTAAGTTTATTTGTTTTTAATTGTGAATTCTGAAAATTCTAGGTGCTAATGTACTATTCGTACATACATGTATGCATGCATGTATATATATATATTTATATGTATGTATGTATAGCACATTAGCACCTAAAATTTTCATATTTACCTATCTCATATCAGAATTTTCATGATTACAAACATCATATGAAAAGTAGCACTCATCGTCACATCTTAATAGCCAAATCCATCTTTTCATTCATGATTAAAGTATTACATGTGTAAAAATGAAAATTTAGGTGTGAGATAGTTGAATCCATCAAAATTGGGTTTTCAATTAATTATCACATCATAAAAGCTATGTATATAATTTTCCGCAGAAAAAAAAAAAAAAACTTTGATTTTATTACTTTGAATGGAACTAGAATTTAGTTTTTTTTTTTTATTAATTTGGTTATGTTTTTTATGAAAAATTTATGTACATACTACTTAATTTCTGTGAAATAATAAAAAAAAAAACTTTGATTTTCCCGTGATAAAATCGACACCCCCTACTCTAGGTCAAATGTTGAAGATACGAACGTCGTTAATGAATCCCAGGGCGAGTTTGCCAATAGTGATCGCTCAGTCAGCCTGGTTTCATTGTCTTGACCGCTCTCATGAGCTCTTTGCAGAGGGTCTCCCTTAATCATACTTCATTTTTCCGGGTCATTGAATTTATCTGAGATCAATACTGACACTTTTTTTACGTACAAGTAACGAGTGAGAGAAAGAGATTCATTGATTTTAATATTTTATCAAACACAAAAAGAAAGATGCACACTAATATTTGAATTGATTCGATTGATCAAGTATTTACGGTAACAAGTTGCTACAATATGGTCAATTAATATTATTGTATGTAATTGATTTAAACCCTAAAAATAAATTAGTAAACTTGATTTTAAATTCTTTCTATAAATAGGAGTTTACTAACCTACTATTGAAGCACCTACACATGCAACTATGCCGACTAATCGAGGTTTATTTTAATTTAAAATTTCAACTTTGATAAAAAAAGAAAAATTAAAAGTTAAAAAGGTTTGGATTGATTCAATTTTGTTCAATTTGATTGGGCTCTACATAAACTCCAAAAATGCATTTCATGAAATTTAAACAATTTTTTTTTACCCTAACGAGTCAAATTATTAATTATTTAATTTTCATTTGGTTTTGATAAATTCCACATGCTAAGATATAAGATAAGCATAGAAAAAGCTCATCAGTATTATGATTTAATTTGATTTATTTATTTATAAAATTTATTTTGTTCCTATTATCATTCCGTCTCTTAAATTGCCATGTGGCATTAAGACAAATGAAGAAGCAAGTTATATTGCAATAAGAAATGTCATACTCTTCAAACAATATTATATATTTGTAAATATATTTAAATTCAAATCAAATTAATTCTTTATTAAGTACATAAATGAAAAAATTGGCATAAAAATGTTATTTTATACGCTCCAAATCATTAACAAACAGAAAATTTGTTTTTTTGTAAAACCATATGGAACTTAGACTTGAATACAAATCACATCAATTTTAATTAGGTGTGAAAGTTTGAGGTTAGATATGCAAATACAAAAGAATTAACTGGTACGTATGATGGGATATTCAGGCATGCCACAAAATTTGTAAGTATAGCATCTAAAGTTTTATATGTGCGTGTGTGCTTAAGGTCCCAACAAGCTGATCTATCACTTGTAGTGATGACAACCATCTTAATATACCAACATGCACCCAGACATTTTTGGGGCACTTACAAACAAACCACACGATTCATATGTATTTACATATCTAACATCTAAACATTCATATTTAAATGCATACCACTCAAATTTTTAACATTACGACCGTAGCACTATCTTTCTAAAAGTGAAATACACATTATCATTCATATATATATATATATATATGTATATACAAATTGTATGGTACAAATGTGAATATCCCAATGTTTAAAAAAAGAAACTAGCTGCTCTTTCTCCAGTGATGTGATGTCTATAAAAATGCTGCTATCTTTAAGAATACATGTTATCGGCCACAACAAAAAACATACTTATAGCCACTCCCGGTTATGGGCAGCTCGTCTATGAAAATACTCTCCGAAAGTTCAATGATGTTTTGCGATCGTGGCAAATGTCCGGCGGCCCTTTTTTACTCTTTTTCTTTTTTTTTTTTTGAAAGATTTTCATACAAACCAGTCATCTCTTATGTATTTAAGACATCTAACTGCTAAACTTAACTTTAATTTTTACATATATGCCACTCATTTCTCATTTGATATGAAATGTTTAGGTGTTATAAATATAAGAAACAAAATTGATGTGTTAGAGATGTAAAAGCATAAAAATTGGGTTGTATGTGAATGCCGCTTTGAGCATTTGAAATATACCTTCTCTTGGATAGGTAAGGTGGTATGTATGTAAAAATTGACGCTTAGGTGTTAGATATGTAAATATATAACAATCGAATGGCATGTATGTCAGTTTTCCCCCCCCAAAAAAAAAAAATAAACGCAAGATTTTGGAACTCAAGATCAAATTTTGAAGATCAAATCTCTTTTATATAAAATTTATTCTTCAACACTCCATATTAAATAAGAAAATCCTACGAAAAAGTTCCCTAAAACTCAATATTTCATCACTAACTACCAGAAAGGAGCTAGAAATCGGTCGTGAAGTAGCCGTTATAAACTGCTTTCTCATTCAAATACTCAAGAGAAGAAAGAAATTCAACTCATTGAGTTCAGCTCTTACCAGTTTCTCCTTGATCCTGTGCTTCTTCTTCCTCATCTTTTGGTTCGCCAGCAACCTCAGAATCCTTCGAGGGCAGGAAGCGGCCGGTCATTGGATCAATAGGACGATTGTCACGGGGACCACCTTTGCGCGAAATTGAGAGCATTGGTGGTGGAGGTAGAAGANCCAGATCGCCGGAAAGTGAAGAGAGTGAACCGAACCCGGTTGATGATGAACCGGGCCGGTGGACGGCTTCGGTAGTCCGACCGGCTATGTGGAGGCCGGAGCTAGAGACGATTGAGGAGCTCCGGTCTAATGGCTACTCCAGTATTAGCAGCAGTTGCGTTAAGGAGCCAATTGGAAATCAGGCTTGGGATAATAGGGTCTGAGCAATAAACCAAAACCTTTTTTTTCTTTTTTATAATTTTGTAAGTTTATTTGTTTTTAATTGTGAATTCTGAAAATTTTAGGTGCTAATGTGCTATACATGCATACATGTATGTATGTATGTATGTATGTATGTATATGTATGTATGTACGTACATACATACATACATACATACATACATACATCCATACATGTATGCATGTATAGCACATTAGCACCTAAAATTTTTATATTTACCTATCTCATATCAAGATTTTCATAATTACAAACATCATATGAAAAGTAGCACTCATTATCACATCTTAATAGCCAAATCCATCTTTTCATTCATGATTAAAGTGTTACATGAGTAAAAATGAAAGTTTAGGTGTGAGATAGCTAAATCCATCAAAATTGGGTTTTCAATTAATTATCACATCATAAAAGCTACGAATGTAATTTTGCGCAGAAAAAAGAAAAAAACTTTGATTTTATTACTCTGAATGGAACTAGAATTTAGTTTTTTTTTTCCGATTAATTTGGTTATGTTTTTTATGAAAAATTTACATACATACTACTTAATTTCTGTGAAATAATAATAAAAAAAACTTTGATTTTCCCGTGATAAAATAGACACCCCCTACTCTTAGTCAAATGTTGAAGGTACGAACGTCGTTAATGAATCCCATGGCGAGTTTGCCAATAGTGATCGGTCACCTCTAGTCACCTTTTGACTCAGTCGGCCTGGTTTGATTGTCTCGGCCGATCTCATGAGCTCTTTGTAGAGGGTCTCCCTTAATCATACTTCATTTTTCTGGGTCATTGAATTTATGTGAGATCAATACTGACACCTTTTTTTATGTAAAAGTAACGAGTGAGAGAAAGAGATTCATTGATTTTAATATTTTATCAAACACAAAAAGAAAGATGCCACTAATATTTGAATTGATTCGATTGATCAAGTATTCACGGTAACAAGTTGCTACAACATGGTCAATTAATATTAAAAATAAATTAGTAAACATGATTTTAACTTCTTTCTATAAATAGGAGTTTACTAACCTACTATTCAAGCACCTACACATGTAACTATGCCGATTAATCGAGGTTTATTTTAATTTAAAATTTCAACTTTGATAAAAAAGAAAAATTAAAAGTTAAAAAGGTTTTGATTGATTCAATTTTGTTCAATTTGATTGGGCTCTACATAAACTCCAAAAATGCATTTCATAAAATTTCAACCTAATGAGTCAAATTATAAAGTATTTAATTTTCATTTGGTTCTGATAAATTCCACATCCTAAGATATAAGATAAGCATAGAAAAAGCTCATCAGAATGATTTAATTTGATTTATTTATTTATAAAATTTATTTTGTTCCTATTATCATTCTGTCTCTTAAATTGCCATGTGGCATTAAGACAATTAAGAAGCAAGTTATATTGGAATAAGAAATGTTATACTCTTCAAACAATATTATATATTTGTAAATATATTTAAATTCAAATCACATTATTTGTTTTATTAAGTATATAAATGAAAAAATTGCATAAAAAATGTTATTTTATACGCTCCTAATCATTAACAAACAGAAAAGTTTAAAACATTATATTTGTTTTTTGTAAAGCCATATGGAACTTAGACTTGAATACAAATCACATCAATTTTAATTAGGTGTGAAAGTTTGAGGTTAGATATGCAAATACAAAAGAATTAGCTGGTACGTATGATGGGATATTCAGGCATGCCACAAAATTTGTAAGTATAGCATCTAAAGTTTTATATGTGCGTGTGTGCTTAATGTGTCAACAAGCTGATCTATCACTTGTAGTGGTGACAACCATCTTAATATACCAAATTGTATGGTACAAATGCAAATATCCCAATGTTTAAAAAAAGAGACTAGCTGCTCTTTCTCCAGTGATGTGATGTCCATAAAAATGCTGCTATCTTTAAGAATACATCTTATCGGCCACAACAAAAAACATACTTATAACCACTCCTGGATATGGGCAGTTCGTCTATGAAAATACTCTCCGAAAGTTCCTCAAGTCGATGATGTTTTGCGATCGTGGCAAACGTCCGGCGGCCCTTCTTTACTCTTTTTTTTTGAAAGATTTTTATACAAACCAGTCATTTCTTATGTATTTACACATCTAACTGCTAAACTTAACTTTAATTTTTACATATATGCCACTCATTTCTCAGGTGATATGAAATGTTTAGGTGTTATAAATATAAGAAACAAATTTGATGTGTTAGAGATGTAAAAGCATAAAAATTGGGTTGTATGTAAATGCCGCTTTGAGCATTTGAAATATATCTTCTCTTGGATGGGTAAGGTGGTATGTATGTAAAAATTGAAGCTTAGGTGTTAGATATGTAAATATATAACTATTGAATGGCATGTATGTCAGTTTTCCCCCCCCCAAAAAAATAAATAAACGCAAGATTTTGGAACTCAAGATCAAATTTCGAAGATCAAATCTCTTTTATATCAAATTTATTCTTCAACACTCCATATTAAATAAGAAAATCATACCAAAAAGTTTCCTAAAACTCAATATTTCATCACTAGCTACCAGAAAGGAGCTAGAAATCGGTCGTCAAGGAGCCGTTATAAACTGCTTTCTCATTCAAATACTCCAGAGAAGAAAGAAATTCAACTCATTGAGTTCAGCTCTTACCAGTCTCTCCTTGATCCTGTGCTTCTTCTTCCTCATTTTTTGGTTCGCCAGCAACCTCAGAATCCTTTGAGGGCAGGAAGCGGCCGGTCATCGGATCAATAGGACGATTGTCACGGGGACCACCTTTGCGCGAAATTGAGNTAGCACTATCTTTCTAAAAGTGAAATACACATTATCATTCATATATATATATATATATATGTATATACAAATTGTATGGTACAAATGTGAATATCCCAATGTTTAAAAAAAGAAACTAGCTGCTCTTTCTCCAGTGATGTGATGTCTATAAAAATGCTGCTATCTTTAAGAATACATGTTATCGGCNAAGCACTATCTTTCTAAAAGTGAAATACACATTATCATTCATATATATATATATATATATATATACAAATTGTATGGTACACATGTGAATATCCCAATGTTTAAAAAAAGAGACTAGCTGCTCTTTCTCCAGTGATGTGATGTCTATAAAAATGCTGCTATCTTTAAGAATACATGTTATCGGCCACAACAAAAAACATACTTATAGCCACTCCCGGTTATGGGCAGCTCGTCTATGAAAATACTCTCCGAAAGTTCAATGATGTTTTGCGATCGTGGCAAATGTCCGGCGGCCCTTTTTTACTCTTTTTCTTTTTTTTTTTTTTGAAAGATTTTCATACAAACCAGTCATCTCTTATGCATTTACACATCTAACTGCTAAACTTAACTTTAATTTTTACATATATGCCACTCATTTCTCATTTGATATGAAATGTTTNGAAAGATTTTCATACAAACCAGTCATCTCTTATGTATTTAAGACATCTAACTGCTAAACTTAACTTTAATTTTTACATATATGCCACTCATTTCTCATTTGATATGAAATGTTTAGGTGTTATAAATATAAGAAACAAAATTGATGTGTTAGAGATGTAAAAGCATAAAAATTGGGTTGTATGTGAATGCCGCTTTGAGCATTTGAAATATACCTTCTCTTGGATAGGTAAGGTGGTATGTATGTAAAAATTGACGCTTAGGTGTTAGATATGTAAATATATAACAATCGAATGGCATGTATGTCAGTTTTCCCCCCCCAAAAAAAAAAAATAAACGCAAGATTTTGGAACTCAAGATCAAATTTTGAAGATCAAATCTCTTTTATATAAAATTTATTCTTCAACACTCCATATTAAATAAGAAAATCCTACGAAAAAGTTCCCTAAAACTCAATATTTCATCACTAACTACCAGAAAGGAGCTAGAAATCAGTCGTGAAGTAGCCGTTATAAACTGCTTTCTCATTCAAATACTCAAGAGAAGAAAGAAATTCAACTCATTGAGTTCAGCTCTTACCAGTTTCTCCTTGATCCTGTGCTTCTTCTTCCTCATCTTTTGGTTCGCCGGCAACCTCAGAATCCTTCGAGGGCAGGAAGCGGCCGGTCATCGGATCAATAGGACGATTGTCACGGGGACCACCTTTGCGCGAAATTGAGAGCATTGGTGGTGGAGGTAGAAGACCTGCTCTGAAGAGGATCCTCTGGACAGGATCCGATGGCTGAGCTCCAACCGATAGCCAGTACCTGCACAAAAATGAAATTTATGCATATGTTTATACCGCCAAAGAGTTATGAATGTAAATATCAAATTTTAGTTGTTATATATGTAAACCCTCAAGAATTATGTGGTGAGTATGTAAATTTCAGAATGATAAAAACCATTTGTTCATTGAATTAAAACAACAAAGATGTGAAATGATTGGGATACATATCTATTGTTGAATGAAGATAAGATAATAGGAAACATTTTTTTTGAAAAACATAACATCAGGAGCAATTGAATGTTTTGATATTAAACAACATTTGTTGTGTTGTAATTAAATAAGGAAGATTTACATACATACCAGTCAATTCCTATGCATTTGCATATCTAACACTTAAACTTCAATTTTAGATACATGCCTCCTTACCCATGCAAAAAAGGTGTATTTTACTTTTTTTAAGTTATAATAATGGTATTTTTAATGTGATATAAAAGATTTTGGTGAGAGAAATGTAAAAAAAGTAAAGTATAGTTGTGAGATATGTAAATACATAGGAATTGGGTGGTATTTCTGTAAATGCTCACTTCTATACTTAATTTATAAATTTAGAAAGTGATTCTCTAAGAGTTTGTTTGGGGCAACTGTAATTTATGAAAAACTTACTGTGTGGCAGTTGTGTCAGGAAGTTGCTACGGGGAAGCTGTGTTTGTTTGCTTAATGTAGTTTTGCAATAGTTGTGCTGCAGTTGTTTATAAATAAATGACATTTTTGACCCTGCAGTGGAGTGTTGTTTATAACAAAATCATTCTTGACTACACATTTCAAAAATGACAACAGATATTCAGTTTGAATATTACCAACACCACCATCACCACGTCACCAAAGAAACACCGCCAACAAATTGCCACCAAAACCACCACCATGTCACCAAAAAACCACTACTAATACCACTATCACCAACAAACCACCACCACCACTACCATGCCACCAAAAAACCACCACCAACAAACTGTCAACACCACCACAACCATGTCACAAAAAAATCACCACCACCAACACCACCACCACCATCACCATCAATATCACCAACACCATATCACCAAAAAAAAAAAAACACTACAAACATCTACTTTATAAGTTTTTTTCAAAACATTTCAAATTCTCACTGCAAAGGCATAATTCATCATAAAATCTCAATCCACATTCAAAGCATACACAACACTCAAAATGTTGCCTTTAAAAAATCCAGCTCTAGCTTAAGACAAATTCATCATAAAATCTCAATCCAACACTCTCCAGGTTGGGTCTCATTCAAATATCAAAATGCTCGATAAAATCCCAACCCATACTCAAATCTCAAAAGATTAACAACTGCACAGAGCAAAGCCGCAAAAGCTTCAATTGTTAGGTATGTAAATATCCCAGAACAAAACATGCAAGTGCAAACCACAAATCCATTAGAGCAAGGATCACAAACAACACAAGAAATGATAGAGAATAATGAAATTCAAAATCCCATTTTCGCTTTACTCGAATATCGATTTCACACTAGAGCAAAGCCACAATTCACAAAGAGAAATCCACACATTCCAAACCAACCTTAAATTTCAAAGAAAAATGATAAAAGATATCATGGGAGAGAGAGGGTCAAGCACTTCTTACAACAAAGACAGGAGAGAAGAGATGGCCTTGGGACAGAGATGCGAGAGAGGCAACAGAGACGTGAGAGAGAAGACACGAGACGCGAAGGAGCTAGGGCAGAGAGGGGAAACACAACGAACGCGTTTATGGGCGTGACAATGAATACACTGTCGCGACACATTTTCCAAACACTCGATTCCGTAGTTTCAAAACTCACCGCGCTTATAAAGCCGCGCCAAACGGAGCCTAATTGTTCAATTTGGTAAGTTGTGCATTGAGAATGCATGCTTAACAAAACAATGAGTTTCACTAAGAGTCTACCATTTGATTGGAATGGATGTAATTAGAAACCGAACAAAATTTCAAATTCTACCTCCAAAATTAAGGATTTCATTTCGCACATTATGATTACAAGAAGAAAAAAAAGCTAAAGCACAGGTCTAACAACGTCAAATCCGACCAGTCTAGTATTTCAGCTTACTAAGCACAAGAACTTTCCAATTCGCCCAAAAAGAAAAAAAAGAAAAAAAGAAACAACTACATACATACCACTCAATTCTTATGCATTTACGTATCTAAACCTAACACTTTTATTTTACATGTATGCCTCTTGAAAAGTTGCATTTCACTTCTTAAAAATTTTGATGTGATATGAAAGATTTGGGCTGCATAAATGTAAAAATCAAAGTTTAGGTGTTAGATATGTAAATACATAGGAATTGTGTGGTATGTATGTCAATTCCCCATAGAGAATAAAAGAAATCCAATCAAAAAAAATCCACGTAGGCTTTGCAGATCCAAGAGATAATATATTCGTCGAGCCTAATAAGCCTTGAGCACACAATTAATTCTACTATAAGCTAGGCCACAATTGCACCTCATTGCAATCAAGTGGCTTCCTTCGTAAAGCACATGGGACAGCACTGGCAAAATGTTCCTCTAAAAAGGACTAAAGCTTAAATAAGAAAGATTTCTGAATCACATTTATGTTAGTAAGGAAAGAGACTTCAAAAATTGGTTGATTTTCCATTTTTGTAATATGTTGATAAGAAGAGGGATAAATTTGGGTTTTAGACATGCTTTAAGCATCAACCAGCTGTTTCAAAAATGACTCATGATTATGTGCTAGAATTTATCAATTATCTTGCAAAACAAATACATCTTGTTGCAGTTAAATAAATTTTAAGGGTATTTATATACATACCATACAGTTCTTCTGTATTTACATATCTAACGCCCAAACTTAAATATTTAAATTCATATCACTCAAAACGTTAATATCATATAAAAATACCGGTGTAACTTCAAAAAACTTACATACACATTTTCATGCATAGGTTATTACACCCAAGTGTTATAAATGTAAATATAAAAGTTTAGGTGTAAGAGATTTAAATATAAAAGAATTGAGAGGTAGGTATGTAAATTTCTCTAAATTTTATGACAAAACATACTAACTGAGTCAACCATGATTTCAAGAGAAAGGAAGCAGCTACCGTGACAATGACGACAATGATGAATTCAAATTATTTTTAAGTAATTGCGTGTTTGGCAAATTTTTTTATCATAAATTCTCCCACCATCATTGATTTTATATCAACTATTTGGAGTCGTCGTTTTCACTCCAACTATTTCATTGATATAATTATTCCTTAATTTAAAACTCTCATTTTCACCATTGCAAGTATAAATTCATAACACCAGTCATTTGGATGGATTACTTTGCATTCAAAGGAAATTAACTATAACCCAAAACAGTGAAAGCATGCTAATGTTGGAAGTTGGTTTTGTTCAATTTTAAGCTTAAAATGCAATATTGTTATGTATACGGAAGATTTACATATATAACACTCAATTCCTATGTATTTACATACCTAATACCTATATTTCAATTTTTACATGCATTGCACCTTACATATGCATGAAAAGGTGTATTTCATCTTTTAAAAGTTATCTGTGGTATTTTTGATGTGATATGAAAGATTTAGTTGGTATAAATGTAAAAATAAATTTTAGGTGTTAGACGTGTAAATACATAGGAATTGGGTATTATATATGTAAATGCCCCTACAAATGAAATAGCATGAAGATATTTAGGTAGGATTTTTTGTGGAATGGAAAGAGGTGTAGCAGCTTGCAAGAAGAAATCAAAGAGATATATCTTTGCATGGGCTCGACCAAGGGACATTTTTAAAGGATTTTGGTTGTGAACAAGAGTAGAGAGAGAGGGAAAACTCTGGAGAGATGTACATGAAAGTAGATAATTAGTTTCTAAAATCTCTAAACATGACCAAACTTCTCTTCTTCCTCTCATGCAACAAACTCTTGACACAACTTTTTTTTCTTTTGAGGTACTTCAGTTCCTTCTTCTAGTTCTCTTCTTACTACTTGCTTCTCGATAATTTTTTAGAGTTTTTATTTCTTTATTTTTTATTTTTTTATTTATTTGTTTTTTTTTTTTTTGCTTCTTTATAGCTGCTGGGACGGCATGTACTATGGCACTTTGTGTAAGAAGATGGTTTAAAAGTTTTTGATATACGCTAACCACCTTTTTGGCTTTGCCGTGTTGTCGCCCTAAAATTCCTTCGCATGTGGAATAAACATATGTACTCAATATCTCTTTTGCTCTTTACAAACACATACTTTTTTCTCTCCTTAAATACATTACATCGACTTCTCATAAAAATATAGGTCCAAGGGCACCAAGGGTACTACATAGATGCAACTTCATCTATCAATTGCTCAACCATGACAATTGTTATAGGGCATCATTTAATTATTTCAAAATCTATAATGTTTTCTAGTCCATTCAAATAATATAAAATTTCACATAAATGTTCTTTCTTTAAGAACACCACTCGACTTTTGTTTAGAAATTATAATAATAGTTCTACCAATTGCTCAATAGTTATAATAAGAATTTTTTTGGGCATGATCACATCTTGCTTTTTACATCAGGGCTTGGCTTTAAACCTATATCTTGTTGCTTTAGTTATGGATGCTCTTACTGGACATTTACAGAAGGATGTACATTAGTGCATGATTTTGGCTAATGATATCCTTCATGTGGATAAGGCTAGAGAAAAAGTTCAAAAAAAACTTGAATTATGAAGGTCTACATTGGGATCTAAAAGTTTTTGTTTGAATAGATTTAAAATTGAATGCATGGAATATAATTTTAGTAGTACTAACTCTAGTGGCATAATTGTAACTATGGGTGATCAAATAATTAAAATATGTGATCGTTTTAGATATCTCGGGTTTATTTTTCAAAGTGATGGTGACATAGAAGAGGATGTTATTAGTAGAATTCAAGTTGGTTTGTTAAAGGGGAGGAATGCATCAAGCTTATTGTGTGATAGAAAAGTACCGCTTAGACTTGAAGGAAAATTTTATAAGATATGATCTGAGGCAGAAATCGGCACGCTTTCCACAGAAATTAGGACAACCACTAATTTTATTTCAATAATCCAAGCAACTCAAATGAAATACAAAAGATAAGCACCTACAATTCAAGAGGTAGGCGTTCTCTCCCAGTTCCTACAAGTAGAGGTAGAAAATCTCTTCCAAACCCTAAACCTAAGACTCAAAATTCAATCTCATACATATTCCTAACCCTAGACAAAGCAAGTATTTTATACCCAATAATAATAATAAAATACTAAATTGCCCTCATGCTTACGAAAGACGAATTTGCCTTTAGGTTAGGAACCCTCATAATAGTTGGCCTTTAAAAGAGAAGCATAAAAGTAAGTTAAGTGTTGTTGAGATGAGAATTCTAAGGTGAATGAGTGGCTTGACACTTAGATATATCCGTGATAGGGTTGGTGCAGCTCTAGTGACAGAAAACATTAGAAAAAGTCGTCTTAGATGGCTTGGTCACATTAAATACCGACCATGTAATGATAATATTAGGAGAGTTGGTGTTTTATATTTTGCTTATGATAAGAAAGTCAGAGGTAGACCTAAAAAGACTTGGGCATATTGTATAAAAATGATCTTAATCTATTAGAATTAAATGAAAATATAACACTTAGAGTCCGTTTGGGGCAGTTTATTTGGTGCGGTGGCGTTTTGAAAACGCACTTGGACTGTTTGGGTAAACTGCGTTTTAACAGCTTATGAATTTTGAAAACACTGAAAGCGTTTTCACACCACAGCTATCTAGGTGCGGTGACAATTTTCTGGTAGCGGTCTGACTTTTCAAAAAAAATAAAAATTTATAATAACCACCGCATTTAGCTTATCAGCAGATTATTTTTAATCAGTTTATCAGCAGATTATTCAATAAACCGCAGCTGCCCCAAACAGACCCTTAATAGGGCACAATGAAGAAAAATGATTCATGTTGCCGACCCCACTCAGTGGGATAAAGGCTTATTGTTGTCCTGTTGTTGTTTTATTGTTGAGGATCACATCTTGCTTTGGCATCTTTCAGAGCAAGGCCTCCAAGGACTATAATGTGAATGGCTTATAAGTTCACAGTTAGCACAATGATGCTTCTATCTTTACTTTCAATCTTCCTCAAACTTCTAACCTTCTTAATATTTTAATGACACTTCCAACCATCCGTATTGTTCCAGATCTGATACTTCTCCTATATCATGATCACTTAGTTTGGTGGTATTGCGGTTTTTCTTCCTAGGATATTTTGAACGCAATTGTTGGACTTAAAAAATCTATGATCATAAATTGCTTATATCATTACCTTAATATCAACCATCAAATCCACTTATCATTTTTGAGGTCGACTAATTAAACTCGAGATCTCAACAAACTTTTAAAACAAGACCATAGAGCGAAAGAAAGTTATCTAAATAGCCTTTTAAATATAGACAATATTCAAAGTTTTGTTGCTATACTAGTGTTTTAGGTTTTAGGAATTGGGTAGTGGCCTATTAGCAACTTAGCTAACAAGGAATTGGCGAGGAAAGTCAATGAGTGAGAAGGAAATTACAAATATAGAGGTTTAGAATAGCAATTAATTTTAATTTCTTATTAAACTAATATGCATATAATTTAAGGAGCAACTTACTGTTCACAGTAAAAATAATTCTATACAAATGATATAGCATACTATATATATATATATTTTAAAAAAAAGCCCAAGGGTTAATATATTAAAACGAAAAAGATAAAGAAATGTCGAATGAGAGGGCTTAAAAGAAAGCTCAACTCACACAATACAACACACACAAATCCTAAATAAAGCAAAGATACATAAATGTAAAAAACCAAAAAGCCACCAAAGAGCGCAAAAGTGCAGGGACGTCACAGTTTAGTCCTCCCTCTGTCTCTAGTTCTCGGAAGTGAGTCGGCTAACAAATTGGTAAGGTGAGTACCATTGTCCGAAGTAACCAAAGTATCATCCATCAGATTTCTGAGCTCAAGTAGGTCTTCATTCTTCTTCTTCCTCCTAGATGTGTAGACCTGTCATTCCTCATCCGATGATTGACTCACCTGATCAATAGATTTCAAAGTTGGTCGGACAGGTGTACTTTGTTGCACATCATGATCCCCATGTGCCTAAGTAATATTAACAACTTGCTCGACCTGATGAGGCGGTAGTGAAGCAGTAGAAATATTGTCACATGTAATATCGGTGATAGGTTCTAGGGCAGATGAGGTCTGAAGAATCTTCCTCTCCCATACTATAGGAGGTTCCAAAGATGGGGGAGCTACAACTTGGGACTGAATGGTTGTCATATTACCTGCGAGAATAGTGACGTTTATCCTTTTGATGATCAATAGAGTCAATAACTTAGAGCTGATAAGGAGTAGATGAAATCACTGCCTATGACGGAGCACTGTGTTTTTTTTGTCTGAGTTAGGGGTGTATATGGTGGCATTGAAAACTAGAGTGACCGAACATACGACAGTTCGAACAATACGAAGGAAAAGACTCAATCACTATATTTTGTCAATATCCATGATGTTGTGTGCCCAACCAAATTTTCTCAGAAGCGAATGAAGTAATGTCTCTTTCAACAAAACTCTATCTTCAGATGGACGAGAAAGATTAAAAATAGGAATATCCGTTTTGAATGACTTATCATAAGATGAGGCAATAGAGTATAGCACATTTTGAGTAAAATAATGAAATTTCAGACCAAAGAGGCGAATCCAAACCGGAATAATTGGTGGTTCCGCATATGGGTGAAAATCCACAGACCATTTCAGAATCTTCATTGCTTTGTTATCAATCTAGATTATACTTCTAGCAAACAAGCGCGTGTAATTCACTTTGTTATTTAGTTGTATAAGAATGTGTCTTTCATCTAACAGTCCAATTTTTCACTCCTCAACAAGATGCATAAGCTTAAATTCCTTACAAATCAACTCTATTTTGGGATGGTCATACAAAATTTCCCAGCCAAATTCAGTTGACAGGAGGAAGCAAGTTGAATAACTTCAGCTTATGTAAAAAAAATAACAGACTTCACATTCTCCCTACTTGGTTTTTTGATGTCCTCCGCCTACTCAAATGAAGGAGTGAAATAACACGATTTAGGAGTACCTGAGGCGTGGACACCCGCAAGGGCAACAACATACGATCTGTCTGAAGTCATCCGAAATAGATGGAGGTGTGGCGTTAAGAACATTAAAGAAAAGAAAGCAAAGCAGAGAGCAAACTCCGAATCCAAGACAGGGAGCAGGAGCAGAAACCCGAAGCCCTTGCAAATTTAGCTCAAGCCCGAGGATGAGAGGCGACGACCGGAAGACACGACCACACGAGCAGCAGACAACGAAGAGATGTCGAGCTCGACGACTGAGTCCAATGCAGCCGCACAAGCAGCAGACGAGAGCGACGGAGACACCGCACGAGCAGCAAACGAGAGGCGACGACTAGAAGGCGCGACCACACGACCAGAATGCTGAGCTCGACGATTAAGCCCAACGCAGCTGCACGAGCAGCAGACGAGACGAGCGACGAAGCAGACGACGCACGTCGACAGCGGCAACAATGGCGAATTAGTCGGAAGTGACGAAATCGACGAACCACGAGCAGAACTTGATCGACGAAGAGATGCAGTCGAGTAATAACCAGGGATCCAAAACCCTAACAGAGCTATATATATGTGTGTATATATATATATATATATATATNTATATATATATATATATATATATATATATATATATATATATATATATATATATATATATATATAAGAATGGACGGAGGCTATGATAGAAGTCCCGATCATCCCTCATGCGTCTATAATTCGAGTACCACACCCTCGGGGGGAATCGAACCCCAGACTAGAGGGGACTTACAACTGACAAGCAGATGCTCGACCAACTGATTTGAGTAAGCGGCGCATAAGCATATATATATATATTTTGAAAGCCCAAAAAAGGCTAATATATTAAGTAGAAAGAAAGATACAGATACAATGTGTGGGATGGGTCAAACTTGACACTCTGCCCACTAAAAAACCACAAATTGTTCCAAAACTAGAAAAAACAGAGAAATATATTAGATATTTAAAATAAAAAGTCTAACAGTGCCGAAATACATAGTAGCAGACGGCTAGAGAGCGACCCAATTCGGTCTTGCCTCTGTCTCTAGTTCTAGGGAAGGAGCAAGCTAATAAGCTGATAAGATGATTGTTATTGTCAGAAGTAACCAATGTATCATCCAATACGTTCCCGAGCTGGAGTCGGCCTCCATTATTCTTCTTCCTCATAGAATAGACCTGTCATTCCTCTTTCGAAGAATCAGTCTGATGGGGTGGTAGAGCTGAAACAGAAGAAAAACCAACCGTGGTATCCAGAATTGGTTACAGTATATGTGAACTATGAGTTGCCTCTACACCGTTTACTTTCTAAAGAAGTGAGCTGCGAGGCCCTCCTGATTATCAGTCTGAACACTATCATTTGTACGTAATAGTCCATAAGTATTGTTTTCTATGGGGTTTGAAGGTGCCAACATCACATCAGTCCAGTAACAGTAACAACAGTGTCATGGGGGAGTCGTTAGGGGCAACATACACCTCTTGTCTGGTAGTATCCTCCCCAGATAGAACTAAAATGTCCAGAGCAGTGAAGTTAGACACATCCTTATTCACTTGAACCTTAGTTTTCAAATTAAGATGAAGCATGTAACATTTATCAAGGATATGACCAAACATCTTACAATGGGTATAATATGGGGGTTTGTGTTCCATGACAAATTTGTTGTCAATATCCATTGTGGGTTGTGCCCACCCAAACTTCAATAACATCCGGTAAAGTTATATCCCTTTCCAAAAGTATTTTGGCCATCGGGGGACTGGTTAGGTTGAAAGTAGACAGATCTAGCTTCAAAGAATCCCCTAGAATGACCCCAATAGAGTAGAGAACCTGATGGTAAAAAAAATGCAGCTTGAGACGAGGTAGACTAAACCATACTGGTACAGTGGTAGTTTCATGATTTGGGTGGGAATCAGGAGACCACTTGAGTAACTTTATAGATTTTCCTGCGATATTAAGATATTTCTTGGAGAAAATCATGGTATAGTCTTCAACCATTATTAGTTGGATCAACACATGTCTCTCATCCATAAGTCTCACTTTCCACTTGCCTACTGACTTAAGATCATCTACATTCTTTCTGATAACATCCATAGATGGGCGTCCCCACTGAAATTTTCCAATAAGAGCATACTTGGATTTTTATATCAGGGTAGAAATTTTTGAGTCAGGGAAAAAAATTGTTGTTTTTCCGCCTTTACTACTTCCCTTCTTAACAAATAAGACAATCATCTATACCATCGCGACATTCCTTATAGCTTAAGAGGAATATCACCACAGACTCCATCTGAGGGTATCCCACCACGTGGGCAAAGAAGGCCTTTGTCGGTTCAGCCAAGGAAGAAGGAAGTGCCATCAGAGCAAGGGATGTGCCAGCTGTCAACTGCATCGAGAAGCTTGCATCAGGCTAGAGAGAGACGGATACAGAAGCAAAACAGAAGGATTGTTGTCGGGCCAGAGAGAAGCACTGGCGCAGACACGAATAGAGCGTCGAAAATGAAGTAAAGAACCGTCGGGCGCAAAAAGCAGAGGCGCAATGTCGAAACTGGACGTCGACGCAGAAAGACGAGGCGTGGAACTTGCAGCTCGACGAGGTCGACGCAGAAGCTGGCACGAGGGAGAGACGACGAAGCCGCATAATCCCTACGTCGTTGTCAACGATCGTGGAAAACGAACTCAAAATTCGTGGTAAGTATGAGAATTTTCAGAAAGCCAAAGATCAAGCCAAGGAATCGCCATCCGGCAAAACCCTAGCGGAGCAGCCAACCACCGACGCCATATATATAAATA
>JXCR01089468.1:47336-72220 GCA_002079205.1 Phalaenopsis hybrid cultivar
TATATATATATATATATATATATATATATATATATATATATATATATATATATATATATATATATATATATATATATATATATATATATATAGATAGATAGATAGATAGATATCTTTAAAGATTAGCATTACATTTTCTCACATGTATAATTTATTTGTCTAAAAGTTTATTAATTTATAAAAGAAAATAAATTTGATTTAAGAAAAACAATTTGAAAAAAAAACATCAAAAACATCAAAATGGCTAAAATTTTGTCCAATAAATAAAACAAAAACCAAAACCAAAACAAAACTTTAAAACCTTAATATCTAAGATTTTAGGGCTTCTGACACATATCTATTATGATATACATGAAATCTACAAAAACATACAAAACCTTACAGATAACACACTTATAATTACAAATTATTTGTTACTTCAGAAGAAACCAAGAATAAAATGAGGATTGGCAACAACAATGATTCAAACATCTTAAACTAAATAACGAGTGGAATTATGAAACTGCAAAAATATACAACCAAATAAAAATAACATGCTCGTAAGAAATCAAATTGTATCCAAATTGAATAAAATCAAGCACTCATGCAAACTGATAATAGAACTTAAAAAATGAATCCATAAAAGGAAATAGCAAATTACCAAATGAAGCCTAACTCTTGTAAAACATGATAACATCATTTGAAAATCTTCAATCTACCCTAATAAAAATGTTGACCAAACAAAACTACATATCCAATAGAAAATTTATTTGGAAAATGCTTTATTAACTGTTACATGTCTCATGAACCCTTTTACAAGCGCAGAGTCACCTAAGCTAACCAATATAATGGGTATTATTAAATCCAGCTAGATACTATAATCACAACTCATTTATTAAATATCATAATAAATCAGCTAAACTACTGTTAACCATATTAGTAAATCACTCAATTTATGGGTGATAAATAATTAAAATTTTGAGCTAAACTCCAATCTTAATCTAGAGGATTTTTCAAAAATAACTCAAAATTTGCACAGCAATGCGAGACATAATATTTTTAGGTAATCCAGACAGTTTAGCTTCATTAGTACAATATGACTATATATGAGGCGTCAACTAATTTACAAAATTAATAAAGGGAGGGATTTTGAAATTTTGATACTCCGCTAAAACGTTAGAATTGTATTTCCTAAAATATCAAGGTAATCCTAAAAAAGAAATCTATACTACCATCTTCACGATGTTCATAAGATATAGATGATAGCGTGTTTAATACAATTTTATTTCCTTTAATCTAAGATTATTGAAAAATCTACATTTTGATACTATTTTTTACATCACTTTTTAAGCTAATTTAACAATATTTACGTTTCATAATAGATATAGCTTTATATATGCTCAAATGACCTGCAACATCACTGTGTGTAAATATGTTGGCTCAGGCTAGAGCCACCCACAACTTGAGCTTAAGCTCGAGAGTAACTAATTAGTTGAGTTCAAGCATCAACTTAAGTTCGAGCTTGAATCTACGAGAGAGGATGATCTTGAGTTAAGCATTCGCTATAATAAGATGATAAAAAAATGAGAAATTAGAGAATAAAAAAAAAATCACTTGAGATAAGAAGAGAGATTTTTTAAAGATGCTTAACAGCTATGTCTTAAACACTTAAATTCTAATATATTTTAAGTGTATTTTATATTATTATTTTTTTTAGATGAGTTGGATTACAAGTTAATGAATCAAGGCAGACTCAAGATTGACTCATTAGCTTATTGAGCAAGGCATACAAGCCACTCAAGTTCAGCCTAGTTAACTTGACTGAATTGCACCCCCAAACACCACCACAGTTAAATCCAATAAAAGAAATTCTCTTTAAAAAATGATAAATATAAAGACAAGTTGTTTAGTTGGCTTAAAAATATAGCTATACTTAATCAAGAACTTCTTATTAATATGTGATTCATTATTTATATATTCACGGAATGCCTTACAAATAGCATAATTCATATTCATACAATCAAAACCAATCACTTGATTTTAATGTATATGAATCATCTTCTCAAAATTTGGGTTATGAAAAACATATATTAGAGAAAAAATTTACCCAAATTACCAAGTTCACTCATTAAATTGCTCATGAATAACGAGTTACAATTTAGATTTGGGACCAAAAACACACAATTAAGCATCAGATACCTATAGATGATAATAAATTGATACTAATAATGAGGTGTTCCTTATAAGGGTTGCATTTTTGGAATACAAATGCATCCCCAGTCATGCGATCTGATCCACCAAAGTCCACAATCCATGGACTAAACTTTTCTTTTTTTAATACTAAAAGCATTTAGGAAACTATCCTTCAATAATAAGGAACATGTGTCACTGAAAGATATGGTGTTTTATTGAGATAGTTAAGTAAATTTTGAAGCATCTCCATTTGTTCCTTGTTGAGTAGGCTTGGCACCAAAGGCGGGGTAATAGTAGTAACGATGTCGTCATGTGATCCTTGCTTAGACTAATGCGAGTGAATTTCTAATCAGCAGATTTCTGGTGAACTTTCCAACAGGCTTCTTTTGTATGTCTCATCCTTAGACAATGCCAAACCATGCCTAGTTTTTATTTTGATAATTGTCATGGGAGAGGGCACTACAGATAACAACAACAAAACTTTCAGAGTTAAAATAGGTTCTTAAAGCTTCTTGGATACTAATAAGAGATTTGTTACTTGGGATTCTCCCACGAACTTAATCAAACTCCTTGTTGAGTCCAAATAAAAACTTGAAAACACGCTCCTTCTAAATCATTTTCTTTAACATGCTATCCTCTAAACACTTGCATTCAAAATTTTCAAACATATCTAGTTGTTACTAACATCTAATAAAAATATTGAAATATTGTTTAAAAAAAATCACCTTCACCTAGGTCATGGAGAGTTAACTCAAGTTCAATGACATCGCAAGTATTTCTTAGTTGGATTTTATCTCTTGTTGCATTACATATCGAAAAGAGAACCAAAACGATCCCTAACTATTTGTAGGGGAGACAAAATGATCCCCAAACATATAAAATGCTAATTTAGTACACAAATTATTAAATAAGGAATAAAATAGTCCTCAGACACATTAAAAAAGGAGAAAACTAGTTGCATCGGGGAACCATTTTAACTTTTATTTAAATAACTAGTAGACTGAATTGATCTTTTAGATAGTCTGAGATTATTTTGGTCGTCTGCAAATAATCAGGATACCATTTGGTCATTTTCTCATAACCCACTTCTTAAACAGTGTGATACATTAAGTTTTCTCTTATATTATTTATCATGGAGTTAATGAGCCATGATCACAATTCATAATGTTGTTTTCCAACTTCCAAATCTAGAGCCCCATGAGTCTCTAGTGATTGGAGGTGCGGCAGCCCCAATGGAGTAATCTTCCTCATCTTTCTTGCGTAAGTGCATTATGAAGAGTTGTAACCAACATAAAACATTTTGATCCATGAGTTTGTGCCCTATTATTTAAAGGATGGGACCTTCATTCCCACCAATGTTGTTGGCGAGGCAATATTTACATTGGAGATACCTTCCAACATTTAGGTATTATTTATACTCGACATGTTGTGCTTCACAAATGAAGGAATTTGGTGAAGTTTTGCCGCCCAAACACCATCTTAAAAAACCATAAAAAAACAAAAAATACATTGTGCTATCCTTCAGCTGCTTGTCTAAATTGAACACAATGAGGCGCTATTTATCATGGTAGGACAGCCTCTTTCTTAGCAAATAACAGTTAGCATACCTTATTAGATTTTCCCAGGATAAAATTATGAAAGTTGGGCATATTCTGCATATAAAATTTCCCTAACAAGCAGCCCACCGTAATACGTATATGGCCATCGCACATACAACACTAGTTGTCCACTTGACAGCCAATTAACCCATTTACTACCTCATTACCACATCCTATAACTTTGAGATTGAGGCAATAAATGCATTTAATTGAAAGCAACAGGAAATTTCAGCATTTAGGACTCTTCCATAGACGGCAACAGCAGAAATTCAATGCATTTCTTTAAGGAATGGCATGAAATCAACAATTTCTAAAACGATAAACTTATTGTCAAACTTGTTCATTAATTTGACTAAAATAAAATTTTATTCAAAAAAATGAAAATGAGTAGTTCCAAAGTTTAGTTTCTTTCTTATCACGTCTTCAATCAATTAATATTTTTTATTTAATAATTCAGTTATTTGTCATTGCAACGTTTCCAATATCTCAGTCTTTGCTGATCTCTTAATCAGCTTTAAATTGAGCCTCACTTCTAGCTAATATTTTGACACAACCTTAGGCTTACATACCACATCTAAGGTAGATGTCTCGGAGTCCAAGGTTTCTACTGTAAATCCGTTATGATAATGCATGAAATCAAGCAAATGTATACAAGACTTTGAAAATCATGAAATGTTAAATTATAACAAATATTTGTTACTTCAGAAGACAATAGAAATGCAGCGAGAATCAAAACTGATGAAGATTCAACAGTCATCTAATACAAATACAACCGTAGAAAATTAGATAATCCAATTTAAGCAAATAAATAATGCGATCAAGAAAAGAAATAAGGAAAAAAAATCATCAAATCAAGACTCCCATTTTTACAAGTAGAAAACAAATTCTGAAAACCATCAGTCTTTCACTTGATCAAGGAGTAGACTCAGGGATACGGCCACAAAAATAAATAAATAAATAAATAATAAAATAAAATAAAATAAATGCTTGCCTAACTATTGCATGCCCCAAAACCTCTTCAATATTTTTAAAGTATTCTTAGACTTACAATGAACAAAATCCCTAAAATTGAAGTTAGTAGCATGATCCTGTAAATAGATACTAGAGATAACAAATTATCTTTGTTGAAATTCAGAATAATGAAGAATAGTTTTATTGATATGGGGGGCATAAATAACCCTTACACGAATCCTAGAATAAGAAAGACAATAAAAAAAGAAATAACAAAAAAAAAAAGATATAACTCTTAATATCTCCAATTAATCCATTCATATTAATTATTTAGAGATAAATGAAACAACATAAAAAAAGAAAGCCTAAAATAGAAAAGGAAATAAATCCAATACAAAAAAATAAATCTAAAATAGGAAAGAAAATAAAAATATATTAGGAAATAAATCTAATCCTCATCACTTCTAATATGAATAATCTATTTCCTAATATAACTTCTAACAATCTTCATATAACAAATCGCTCAAGCAACCCATCCATCTGCCACAACCGCCAATCTCCAACGCCTAATAGTAGATCCTAAATCTAAAGCTATAACATTGCAACATCCAAAGGCAACATCTAAACAATTCAACAACAACCTCTAAACAAAACTATAATCAAAAACCCAATTGAAATCCTCCAATTCCCTATAGAGTTCACAATTCTCCGAAGGAATTAGTCACATGCCACATCTTAAAGAGGAAAATTAACTAGCTTCCAACATTAAAAATATCAATCAAATCACTTGAACAAAGACTATTGAGAGAAAATTTTAAAATTCTCATAGTTAGGTAAGATTATAAACATGCTTTATTGAAAAAGAAACACATAAACCTGAAAATCCTAGTAAAAGACAAATTAAATATACTAAAAGAAAAGTTGCATTTTAATTACTTCATCTCTGTACACACTCAACTTAGAAAACCTTTAAAACCAAACAGCCAAATCAATGCAACATCATCAACTTAATTATGAATTTATAAAAGTTACCTTCAAATCTCCATGATATCCTCTTATTACCTTCAAATCTCCATGATATCCTCTTATCACATAAATTCTCATTCCTGTCACTTGTTCTTACATTTAGAAGTAATATTCTCTTATATATACCTATGTATTTGTATGATGTATTCAAGATATTTAAGCCTAGCATACCCAAATAACACTTTATCTTTGACTAATATTAATTAATAATTGTTAATAACATATCCACTAAAAAAATATATCATGCACCCAATCTTTGTCGTATTAATTTTAAGTTGTTTATCATTTAAAAGTTCTCTCCACTATTATAATTTTTCACTTTTTTCAATAGATATCTCATCAATTAGAACTATTATCAGCAAAAAGCAAATACTAAGGCACCTAATTTTAGATATAATTTTCAAGCACTCCATTACCAATATAAAAAAAAATATAGACTTGATATTAATCCTTAAGGTCATTTTATTAAGATTGAGCACACTTTAATCTCTCTTCAAATATTAATATTATTCATTGCCCCATATAAATAAGATGACTAGAATAATTAGTGACTCCGAAGTATATGTCTAGCCATGGTATTTGAAATGCCTAGTTCTTTTGTGATGAATGTTTTTAAGATACTTATCATCGAAAGGTATAGTGGAACCTTTCAAGCAACAACCCAATGGGTATCCCTTTTCAAAGGCTCAACCAAATGAACTTATAAAGATTTAGGTTGTGAACAAAAAAGATAGATAATGGATGAGCTTGCTAAAGATTTGTATGTAATAATAAAAAAATAAATAAAAATGATATCAAAATCTATTTAAAAGTGTATTCCCCAATGTTTACATCTTATTAAATATGATTAAATATATTTTTATGATATTCTATATTTTATTAGGATCATCATGAAATATCATAAGTAAAAATAAATATAAAAGTATATTATCCTTTATAAACTTAATTTACTAATTTAATTAATTAGTATAAGCTATATTGAGCCTATTGTACTTTTATTTATTTCACTGCCCAAAGAATTATGGTCCCATAGCACAAGCATTCCTATTCCACATCAATTATGCAATAGTTAATGTATTTGGCGAAATTAATCAGGGCTCCATCATATAAATAAGATGACAAGAATAAATAGTTATTCAAATTTCTAAAAAAATAATAAAAGAATAATTAGTTATTCTGATGTCTGTGCCTAGCCACGATGGTTGAAATGCCTAACTCCTTTATGAAGAAAATTTTGTTATCATGCGTATAATTAAAAGCTGTGGTGGGCCTTTTTGAGCAACAACCAAATAGACATCACTTTGCAAAAGCTCACCCAAAGAAAATTTTAAGAATTCAAATTGTAAATAAGAAACGTAGATAATGGATGAATTGAGTAGAGATGTATATATGATAATAAAACAGATGCAAACTTGATATCAAAACCTACTTAAAATTATATTCCCCAATTTTCAAATCTCTTAAAAATAATTTTAAATATTTTTATAAAATTTTATATTTTATTAGTATCATTTTGAAATATATACAACAACAACAACAACAACAACAAAGCCTTAATCCCACTACGTGGGGTCGGCTACATGAATCCTNCCTAAGCAAGTGGCGGAATTTATTTTCTTTTTTTATTGATAAATTTGAATTATATGGACAATTAAAATTTGTCTTAGCATGTTTAAAACATCAACTTTGCTTATTTCACCATGTTTTGTTAGCCCTGAAAACTTTGTTGATTTTTAATATCTTCCAAAATATTTCATCATTATTTGCTAGACAGGAAATTATTGTTGTTTTTTAATGATTTTCCAACCTATTCAATCAACTTCATCAAACTTTGATTTTTAATTTTTTTTGTAATGATTATTTGAGGTAGCAATCCATATTATTGATCTAAAGGCAAGGGATGTCTGANTCCTGAAAACTTTGTTGATTTTCAATATCTTCCAAAATATTTCATCATAATTTGCTAGACAGGAAATTATTGTTGTTTTTTAATGATCTTCCAACCTATTCAATCAACTTCATCAAACTTTGATTTTTAATTTTTTTTGTAATGACTATTTGAGGTAGCAATCCATATTATTGATCTAAAGGCAAGGGATGTCTGAAATAGTCTATATCGCTGAAATAACTTTTGGTCAACTGCAGGTAACTTCTCAGAAGACAGCGAACCACTGATCACAAACCAGGACATTCATTCATATTTATGTTTTTAATTAGTAAGATTGGAAATCCGTTTTCCAGGTATTATTTGTGTGTTTATTACAGAATTTCCATTTTATTTTTCATATTGAATTTATTTTTTTGGAAGATTTACATACATTCCATTCAATTACTATGTATTTACATATTTAATATCTAAAATTTAATTTTTACATGCATACCATCTTTACCTATGCAAGAAAATATGCATCTTTATTTTTAAATAGTGATATATTTATTGTGATATGAAAGACTTGGGTAGCTTTTACAAACCCCACCGCACCCCCCACCCCATTCCCCGGGGACTGGTCCCTCTTGGACCGGTCAAAAGCCAAAGCACCGGCCCGCCTGACCGGTCGTGTTCGCGAGGGGAAGCAAAGGGGCATAACCTTGCTGCGGCAAAAAAAGGGAAAAGAGCATGTAGGGACCACAAGAGGCTTGGAGAAATTAAAGAAGGTTTGGAGGGAAAGTGGGAAAGGAAATTTTTCAAATGTCATTGGGAGGATTCTTTTAAAGGGAAGAACCTAGGATTTAATTTTTCGTGCATGTTTTTGTTTGACTGTTCTTTTCTTTCTTTTTGTGGTATTCCTAACGTTGTCTAGGGTGTGAGAGAGACGATCTACCTCTAGAAAGTAGATCATGCTTGTATTTTTCTTATTTTCCTTTAATTTTCGTAAGAGCAACCCGTGTTTATGTTTCTTCCACCTATCTATTGTCGTTTCATTGTGGTTTGTTCGCTGATTTTGGTTTCGAGGCGTATCAATAGCATACATGTAAAAAACAATGTTTAGATATTATATATGAAAAAAGAATTGGAATTGACTGGTATATGTTTAAATGGTTTGCTTTCACATCATATTAAATTTTTAGATGCTGAGGTTACATTGGGTTTCAAATATAAAGATCGGAGAAGATTATGATTGTCTAATTGACACTATAATATATGAAGACTGATTATAATTGTGGGCCGACGCATCGAGGTTTATTGACATAGATCCACGAAGATGCACCATGAATTCACCTGAGAACTCTAACTTGAGTTATTTGGATGGTTGTTTTCTTAGATTTTTTAATTAATCAACTGTTTCCTTGTTTTAAAATGTGGACCTTGTAAAGAGTTTCCTAAACCCCTACCCTTAAAAAGAAGAAAATTAAAGGAAAACTAGCCATAAACATGTCACTTGGGCATTCTTTTTGTCTGTCACCATTGATCCAGGCATCCTTGCTTTGGAGCCCACCTTTCCCGCTATTGCAGGATGGGATCCCGTTTAATCTACAATAATCTCCCACATAACCCAAGCAGAGCGAGATCGCTCGATTTGGGGTCGAAACAAGGATTTCTTACCTATTGTTGTTGTCGGTTCTTGTGTGGCCTAAATTTGAATTAGAATGAGGGGTTTTTTTCCTCTTTTTTTTTTGTTTAAAGGACTATTTATATGTTATTTTTTTGGTTTTACAGACTTGCTATTGCTATTGTGTTCGGATATTTTAATCTCTTTTTTATATTTTCCAGCGGTGTGTTCTCATTGTTTTATAAGTGTTTGTATTTGTATCTTGCTTAGGAACACGTGGCGGATCCCCTCTCGCCAATTCAATGTTTGGCTGGATAGTCACCGAGCATCGTCTATGTAATGCATTGGACCATCCATATTATCGTTCTCTTACCATTCCTCAACTACGTTTATTAAATCCACATCCCAAACATCTTCTCTGAGCTTTAGAATAGCATCGGTTTTACTTTGAAAATACTCTCATTCTGGATGAGTTGTTGCATTCATGCAAGGAAATGAGGAAATTCGCATACATGTTACACAATTCTCATGTATTTACATATCTGATCACTAAACTTTCATACCTACATTTATTGTATTTTATTGTTATAAACAAAAGATGTATTGCACTTCTAAGTAGTAATAGTGATATTTTTTTTGATGTGATGTTATAAATTTAAGTGCTTTGTATGTTAATATTAAACTGTAGGTGTTGGACTATGTAGATGCAAAAGATTTATGTTGTTCTAAAATTAAATCTATATATATATATATATATATATATATATATATATATATATATATATATATATATATACATNAAATACAAGTCATATCAACACATTTCTTCTTGAGAACTCTCCAAAGGATATCTCTTGGAACCTTATCGCATCAACACATTTCTTCTCAAGAACTCTCCAAAGGATATCTCTTGGAACCTTATCGTAAGCTTGTCTAAATCAATAAAAATCAAATGTAGACTCTACTATACATATCTTTAATGACTTGAATATAAGTCAGTTTGAACACAAGTAACAGCTCTAGTATACATATCTTTAATGACTTGAATATAAGTCATAAAACACATTTCTTCTCGTAACAGCTCTAGTATACATATCTTTAATGACTTGAATATAAGTCATATGTTTTTCTTCTCGAGAACTCTCCAAAGGATATCTCTTGGAACCTTATCGTAAGCTTTTTCTAATCTCTCTTCTCAAGAACTCTCCAAAGGATATCTCTTGGAACCTTATCGTAAGCTTTTTCTAAACTTTCTCCTCAAGAACTCTCCAAAGGATATCTCTTGGAACCTTATCATAAGTTTTTTCTACATCAATAAATCTTCTCGAGAACTCTCCAAAGGATATCTCTTGGAACCTTATCGTAAGCTTTTTCTAAATCAAAGAACTCTCCAAAGAATATCTCTTGGAACCTTATCGTAAGCTTTTTCTAAATCAATAAAAATCAGAACTCTCTAAAGGATATCTCTTAGAACCTTATCGTAAGCTTTTTCTAAATCAATAAAAATCAAAATGTAGATCTTCTTATTATCTATGAACTTCTCCATCAAACTTCTCAATAAATGTATAGCTTCCATAGTAGACCTGCCCGACATAAAGACTTTATCGTAAGCTTTTTCTAAATCAATAAAAATCAAATGTAGATTCTCCTTATTATCTCTCTCTCAATAAATGTATAGCTTCCATAGTAGACCTGTCTGGCATAAACCCCGGCATAAATCGTCCATCAAACCTCTCAATAAATGTATAGCTTCCATAGTAGACCTGCTCGGCATAAATCCAAATTTCATCAAACCTCTCAATAAATGTATAGCTTCCATAGTAGACCTGCCCGGCATAAATCCAAAATTGATAATGAGAAATTTTTATGATGCATCTTAACCTATGTTCAATTACCCTCTCCCATAATTTTAAAGTATGACACATCAACTTAATACGTCTTAACCTATGTTAATTACCCCTCTCCCATAATATTAAAGTATGACACATCAACTTAATTACTATAATTTGCACACTCTTGTGCATCCCCTTTATTCTTAAAAATGGGAACCAAAATACTCTGTTTGTGATGCGTCTTAACCTATGTTCAATTACCCTCTCCCATAATTTTAAAATATGACACATCAACTTAATTCCTCTATAATTTGCGCACTCTGCATCCCCTTTATTCTTAAAAATGGGGACCAAAATACTCTTTCTCCACTTCTCAGACATCCTTTTAGTTTTTAAAATAATATTAAAGAATTTAGTAAGTCAAGAAACTCCCAAATCTCCCAAATATTTCCACACTTCAATTGGGATATCATAGTCCTACAGATTTTCCACCCTTGGTTTTCTTTAAAGCCTCCTCAACTTCTTTTTTACTAATGTGACAGTAAAAGTTTAGTATGCCAAGAAACTCCCAAATCTCCCAAATATTTCCACACTTCAATTGGGATATCATCAGGTCCTTACTTTCCACTTGGTTTTCTTTAAAGCCTCCTCAACTTCTTTTTTACTAATGTGACGGTAAATGTTTTCTTTAAAGCCTCGTCAACTTCTTTTTTGCTAATGCGACGGTAAAAATGAAACGTTTTATTCTTTAAAGCCTCCTCAACTTCTTTTTTACTAATGCGACGGAAAAAATGAAACGTTTTATTATAAATATTTCCACACTTCAATTGGAATATCATCAGGTCCTACAGACTTTCCACCCTTGGTTTTCTGCAAATATTTCCACACTTCAATTGGAATATCATCAGGTCCTACAGACTTTCCACCTTTGGTTTTCTTTAAAGCTTCCTCAACTTCTTTTTTGACGACGGTAGAAATGATACGTTTTATTATTATTCACGATATTAAAATCAGTAAGGTTGATCGTATTTTCAGAAACTTCATTAAAAAGTTTATCACGATATTAAAAAGTTTTATTATTATTCACATATATCATTTTGAAATATATATGTGAATATAAATATACAAGTATATTAGCCTTTAAATTAAATTTATTACTTTAATTACTTAGTCTAAGCTCTATTAATTTTAGTATACATTTATGTATTTCATTTAAAATATTTTTATAAAATTTTATGTTTTATTAGGATCATTTTGATATATAGATGTAAATATAAATATAGAGGTATATGAACCTTTAGAATTAATTTATTACTTTAATTACTTAGCCTAAACTCTATTAATTTTATCGTACATTTATTTATTTCATTGTACAAATGATTATTGTCTTACAACAAAGGCATTTCAATTTCATCTAAATGAATATGCAACGACTGATGTATTTGGCAAATAGTTGTGTACGTTTGCATATGTATTTGTATATGTATATACTTTAAAAGAGCATAATGATAATAAAATAAAAGCTTGATCTCAAAAATAATGGAAGTGTAAGGTAGATGATTCAAACTACGTATTGAAAAAAAATTTAGAAAAATAACTTTGGTGCACTTCTCTAGTTCCAGTTGTCATGATGATATCATAAACTAATTAATTTGCTTAGAAGCAATAATAAGTTTATCTTCAAATAAGGTTTAGCACTCTTTTATTTTTCAAGGTCGATAGAATGATCGAGTAGATTTGGCCTTGAAGAAATATAGTAAATCAAATTTAAGAAACTAACTTGGGACTTGAAACCTGAACATGATTGTGAATACAAGTGCCTTTCTAGTGGTAAGATATTCTAAGCACAATTCCACTATAGATATTAATTCCACTATAGATATTAAAGCATGCAACACATAGTTTTGAAATGAAAAAAACTTTGCAAAAAATATATCAAGAACAATTCTATAAAATAGAAAAGAAATAAATATCTTTCTACCGCGATTCGACTGTTTAGAGTCATTGAGATATTCCGCCACGCAGCTTAATAGACAACAAAACTAGCAGTAAATATCCCAATTATTCCTAGCAACTAATGTATGTTTAAATTTAGATACCCAATAAATGCTCATTCACATTGCTAAAAAATTCTCAATAAGATAAATTCTAGTGAGTTTTTATCAAATTATACTTTCAAATAATTTACTCATGTCAATGTACAATAGGTTCCTGGAGATGGTGGAGGCTTCTACATTCGTATAACTATGTGACAATGTGCTTTTTAAGGATAAATTTTCTCTCAAAATACACTGTTGAATTATAAGTAATAAATTACTCATGAAATTACAAATTTAAGTATTATTTAAAATAGTATATTGCGCCAAAATAATATAGTTCCAATGGATGGTTGTGCCACAGTGCATCATTCATCAATAACAAGTGTGGTTGATACATGTTTCAATACACATATCTTCCAAAGTTATGAAAATGTTTATCAGATAGTGCACATTCTGAATGGCAAAATAAAGAAAGTGGAGAAAACAAGACAAAAAAACGTGCTAAGAAAATGTGATATATAATGCAAGCAAAATCAAAATAAAACCAATAAAAACAGCTTACTTTACTCTCTCAAAGTTCAACCCCATTCGCTTACCACCATCTTGCCCTGAAATATAAAACAAAAAAGCATCCAACATATGTAAGCATCCAAAACACCCAAAGTCTCAGTTCAAGCCAAAAAAGGAACAGATAATACAATGAAAACCAAAATTATTACTACCAATAAAAACAAATAATTAAAAAATTAAATTAGAGATGGTGCCAAAGTAAAATAACAGTACCAGGGAGTGGGTTATAATACCCTAGAACTTCAAGATGCCTCCCATCTCTAGGACATCTACTGTCTGCAGCCATCACTCGATAGAAGGGCTTGTTCCTACACCCAAATCTCGATAGTCTTATCCTGACCGCCATCTTTCTCGTCTTACTTCTTGGTTCTTATGATATTTATATTACTCCCTTGTAGCTAAAACCACACAAAAGAAAGGGAAATAATGGTCAACATGGCAAATCACATTAAAATTTGGGAAAACAATATTTTGCAACTCCAGTGAAGTAGTAATGCCTTCTTGTTCTTTAGCCCAAGATCTCTGTCCAACAATATGCCCACAAATAAGTAATACCTCTTCATGCACAACAGAACTTCGATTCCACTTGATTTACAACCAATAATCATTCACCAAATTTTGGGGAATTGAACAAGCTTATATAGTCTATTAGCTGAAAACCACCAACATGAAGCAAAAGTCACCACCATATTTACCGTCGACATATATAAAAACCGCGAGATCGCAAAAACAGCCCCCCTAAATCATGATCATGCATTCATGAGCAACATTTAGAATAAAATATTCAAATTCCCGATGCCAAATGAAGTGGTAGTACCACTCAACCACCCATAAACTCACAAGAAAACAAACATAAAAAATCTTAAAATCAAGCAATGCTAGTATGCTACAATATGGACTGCATGGCCTAGGCCGAGCCCTCATTCAATATGGCCCTCCACATAGTGATTAAAAAATAAAAATAAAAAACTCCATCCAAGCTCCCCATGGATGTGCACCCCCGGCAATTCACAATTAGCTTCACCTGTAGCAAGCACAGCAATGAATGCCGTTGAATTCAAGATGAGAGAAATGGCTGTTAAACTACAACCATACAGCGCTCCACCACTACCGCACAAATGCCGCCGCCAAACTGAGAGCTCCATCTAGTACTTTAACCCACCACCATCCTTGATACCATATAAATCTTCAAAATTGGACGTACTACAGTTTAGAATCTCATGGAATGACAAGAATTGCCTCAGGAGGAAGTCACTTGGTTTGCCTCTGTAGACAAACTGCAATATATTGACCAATCTAGACCTTGGGAACTAGGCCAGTTTTGAAAAGAAAAATAAATTGAAGGACCCCGGACGATCCCACGGCTGCACAAGGTATAGGCAAGCAGCGGGCAAAACAAGAAGAGCCCAAAAGCGCAAGGAGATTCCCATGTGGAGAAGGGATGAGGTGACTGTCTTTCTAGGTTGTTATACAGCAGCACACTCATCGCTTTTTTATTTGATCATGGCATGAAGTGCTAACATTACGTAGAAAATGTTATGCATAAAATATGACAAATTCATTCCACTGTTAGATATGGCTCATATGTCAGATAAGGGATAGATGCTGGAGCTGAACGGAGCGAGCAAGCTCGGGAGAGTTTCATTATGTGAGTTGGGGGTGTAGGGACAACGCCAACGCGTTACGGTATAGGAGTAATTTTGTAATTACATATTGTACGTCAATCATATATATATATATATATATATATATATATATATATATATATATATATATATATATATATATATATATATATATATATATATATATNAGGAAAAGCCGCCGCTCTGCTTTCAAGAATGTAGGCATCTCTGTCGAACCTCATTAAATCTTTGTGTTTTCTTCTGAATTTGTGTCTATTTTTGTGTTTCTTTGCCCTAAAATTCTAAACAAGTGGTATCAGAGCGAGGTTATGAGGCGGAAGAGATCGACACAAGAAGGATGAAGAAGGATTCGACGATTTGGCAGAAAAGTTTGACTAGGGCTTCGAGCGGTTCGACGCAGGAAGGAAGAGGGTTTCGACGCACGTTCGATTCGGTGAATTTCGCAAAGGAGTTTGGCGAGTGCTCCATTGGTTAGGTGCAGCAAGGTCGAAGACGAGGGCTTCGAACGGTCGAGATGAGAGTTTTCGGTGTAGGTTCGGTGGCGACCACGCGATTATTCGGCGAAGGATTTTGTACGAAGGAATTTGAGCGAGCAATTTGACAACAGAGGTTAAGGAATTTGCAGGAAAAGTTCACGGCAGGAGTAATTTCAGATGACAATGTCCGGTGCAAAAGTCGATGTGGTGAAGTTTGATGAAACTAGTAACTTCGGATTGTGGCAAACAATGTTAAAGGATTTGTTGGTTCAGCAAGGAACCTTGAAGGCTTTGCGGGCAACGAAACCAAATATCATAGAGGATGAAGATTGAGAATAATTACAAAAATGAGCGACATCAACTATAAGTTTATGTCTGACAGATGAGATTATGTATTGCGTAATGAATCTAAAAACTCCAGAAGATGTATGAAAGAAATTGAAAACTCAGTTTATATTCAAATCTCTAAAAGCAAAAACTATATGAGTTGAAGATGCAAGAAAACTCTGATCTGACGTAGCTTGTAAATGTCTTTAATCAAATAATCACAGATTTATCTCAACTTGATGTGAATATTGAGAATGAAAACCTAGCAATGATTTTTTTTGTGTCCATTGTTTTCCTCTTATGAGCACTCGGTGACTATTCTTACATATGAGAAAGAAACAATCAAAGTTTATGAAATTAATGCAATATTATGAGCTCACAATCAGCGGAAACAGAATGTGGTGGAAAGTTCTCATGGTTATAGTTTATATGTTAAGGGTAATCAAGATAGGAGAAGGAAGAAAGAAAATGAGAGTTTTAGAATATGAAATTCCAAATCAAAGTCTAAAGTCAGAAAGAATATTCATTGCTACATGTGCAAGGAGTCGGGTCATATGAAAAGAGATTTCCTACGTCCGTTCTGCTCTTGAGGACGTAGGCATCTTTGACAAACCTCGTTAAATATCTGTGTTTTCTTCTAGTTTGTGTCAATTCTTGAGTTTCTTTGCCCTAAAATTCTCAACACAAGCAGCCTCAAATGCCTTGAATCCATAACCTCCTCTGGTTCTTAGAAAATAGAAGAAGAAAAATAGCCAAGGACGTCCTACTTTTGGCTTAGCATCGATAATTCCATGGTCGCAAGAATCGCATAAATTTCACCAGGGAATATGAAAAGTGGGCACACCTGATGAACCCTAAAACAAATCGGTAACGTCCCCATCTCAGTTATCGTTAGCTAACTCACTGCGGAAGGATCGCGGCAACGCAGCCGACGAAGGAAATGGAGAGAGATGATAAAGGAACGTACCTCCTTTTCAGGTGACCGCGTGGACGGCGAAGGAGACAGCGGCTGGTGGACGGCGTTGCGGATGATGGAGAGCTGGCGAGGAAGATGAAGATTCGCGGCGGCGGCAGCGGCGGCGGGGGTGTGTTGGGCAGAGAAGCAGAGTGAGGAGGTTTAGGGGCAGTTTTAGAATTTGACAAAGAAAAGTTAAGACTTGAGAGGTGATTTTAAAATTTTAAGTGTTTTATTTATATGTTGTGTTCTAAATTTGATTAATACAAATAATTTTTTTATGTCTATTTGAGAATTTAATTTTTTTTGTGATTATAAAATCTTATACATAATTTAGAACAACTTATTAAAATTTTGTTATTATAATTATACAATAAAAATACTCTTAATTAACGAATCAAAACATTTCAAGCGGAGTACAAGTCATGACTTGACAGAGTTTTAAGAGAATAAATAAAAATACATGGAAGACAAAGGAGAGATAGTAAGCAACGGGCCAGAGACCGTTTTAGTGGCTAGTCAGAGGTCGGTTGAACTAGAAGCTGATTGACTCGCATATTGCTTAGGTAGAGGCTAACCAACAATAGGACGATCCATCAGATATTCATTGATTGTGCATCATGAAGTTGATTGATTGGGAGTCGACCAATTAAAAGCAACCAGTGTAATTGTCATTTCAGAGTAATCTTGACCCTTTATAAGTTGTCATTAAATGTATTAGAATTGTTGATCCTGCATATAAAAATGCATCATCTCTTTTCAGATGTTTCTATATCTTTCTCACATTCTATTATATGGGTGTGATTCAAGAACATATTAAGTTTAAACAAAAATATATTTTTATTATTTGGGAGTAATTGATTGTCCCATTAAGAAAAAAAAAAAGTTAACAGTAAATTAATTTTCATTATTAAAATCATCGACTATGAATTAAATTTTGCTGCTCAACATATCCATTCATATCATTACATAAAGTGTCTATTAATTAATGATTGTCTACTTTCATGTGACAGATACATGTATCCGAACTTTTGGTCCACACTTATTGTAATGAAACTCTTGATCCATACATTCACCTACAAGCTATTTTAATTTTGATTTTCGTAAGCTATTTATTAGGAGCAAAATAAATGTACACCTTAATAATAATTTATATTAAATTGAAACATTTGAATTAAGCATTTACATTAATATTATTGATAAAAAAATAAATATTTAATTATTTTAGACTTTATTTAAAGATATGTCAATATAATTCTATCTACTTCAGTTGTAAATTCTAATATTTTGCTGAAAAATGTTAAATTTTTCATATGATAATTAAATTATCTTATTATTAAAGTGAAATTCAAGAGTCGCTTTGGCCGAGTGGTTAAGGCGTGTGCCTGCTAAGTACATGGGGTTTCCCCGCGAGAGTTCGAATCTCTCAGGCGACGGAGTACTTTTGATGTGGAAGATTTACATAATCATCACTCAATTTTTATGTTTTTACATATGTAAATACTTAAACTTTGATTATCTTATCCATACATAAAACATTTAATCTTTATAATTGCATTTTGATGTGATATAAAGATAAAATTTAGACGCTAAGTTGGTCAGAATTTATTCAGGTATTAAATGCCGTAAAATAATTAAATTTGAGCAAAAGTTTATTTAAGCATTTAATCGTTCTCATCGGGAAATAATTATTCAAGACTTTACTATTCGCTTGGAGATTACAAAATTTAAACTGAAAATTTTATTTGCATTGAAATAAATTAAATGTAAAATGAACAATCAGTTGTGGACTCCAACTCTGGTCAACAATACGGGCAAACTCTAGTCGTCATCGTCTCCGGTGTACTATCAAAGCTTTACGCTCACTCTCACTATTTGTTCCTTACAATGAAATATCAAGTCAAGCAATTTACAATAATGCAGAATCACATGATAATCTATAAAGCGATGCATCATCTCAACACGACATCCTGATCGCCATGTCGACCCTCAAGATGATATATTGAAGTTTGATCAGACATTTCCCAACGGATAAAAGGTTATATATATAATCATTAATTTATAATAAAATATTTCAACTATATCATGATTTATTTTTCAGATCTTTTACATATATAATTTTTATACCCAATTAATTGTTTTCTTTCGTGTGTTAAATTCTTAATAAAATAAGATAACTTTTTTTATCACTCTTACGGCCGTAAAATATTCAGCACGCATGAAATTGGCTATTTATATATTAAAAAAAGGCTTATTTTGCTGGTATGTATGTAAAATTTGAAATTAGCTATTATGTATGCAAATCAATAATTCTCTTCAGCATACCAAAACCTGCCAAATGTCCCTCCCTTGCTGATTCATGTCTCGATTGCAGTGAACTGTTCAATTAATTAATTAAAGGCTATTGAATGCTTCAGACAGAAGAATTTGGCTTTCTCATCGTGGATTCAGTATGGATAGGCATCCCTTGTCTTTATAACCAAATGTTTAAAATAATATAAAAAAAAATTAAAAAAATAAGTCTCCGTTAATTCATTAATACTATTAATTTAATTATTAATAAAACTATATAAAATGCTTGCACACGAGGATAAACTTTAAATTTTAGATTGATTTTGAATTTATATGAAAATTTACATACGGAAAATGCTTCTTTTTTTCTTTTTTTTTTATTAAGGGTCACGCTCAAGTATATAATAAATAAAATATCATACATAATTAAAATAAAAAATAATAATTTATATATAAATACCTCAAAATAAAAGTAAGCCCAGAAAATCCACAAGGATGGGTGTCATTGCCACGTGTAACCCGTAGTTCACGTTTTGTAATTTTGAGTGTATTAAGATGTAATCTCTATTTAATTTCAACAGTAAAAAGTTACATTTCTCTTATCATTTATTAGATTTAATTGGATAACATAATGTTTTTTTATTGAGCATTTACATACAAAACACTCATTTCCTATTTATTTACGAATTTATCACATAAAAATTTATTTTTACATTTATATCATCTTACTTTTTGACATCACATCAAGACATCATTATCTTATCTTTTTAAAAAGTAAACTAGATTATTTAAATTTAAATATTAATATATAAACAAATAGAAATTGGGTTGAATGTAATTAAGTCCCCAAACAGAATATACCTTTTGGATAAGCACAAGCCGTATCACTGCCACGTGTTGCCGGTTGCGTATTAGTACTTCTCCCTCCCCGAGCCGGCAATCGCCTCTATCCGAAGCCTTTCTGATCGAAAGCGAAGAGCAAGAGAATTCAGAGCATTAAAAATTCAATTTTTGGGATATTGTACCCTAATCCCTCTCTTTATAGCTTCGATTTTTAGCGAATTCAACCATTGCGGGAAGTTTTCTGATCCCTAAGGGGTAGATCGATGGCTGTTTTTGCTGGGATGTTTTCTCGCTCTTCATCTTCATCGTCCTCGATCGCGGCGTTGAAGAGGAATGGCGTGAAGGTGGGGAAGAGAAGGAATGGAGGATTAGCGTGCCGAGCAGCTGCACCTGGAATCAGTAATCTGATGGATCAGTACAGGACGCTCCGGATCCAGCCGGGAGCTTCCGAGAAGGAGGTCAAAAAGGCTTTTCGCCAGCTCGCTCTTCAGGTTAGGGTTTCTCTTGCTGTCGGTTCGTTGGTTGATTTGGGGAAATCTTGGGTTATTAGGGCTTGAGAGGCATACTCAACTGGAATTGGCTCGGATTAGGGTTTTTATTGTAGAGTGGGGAAATTTGTCGAGAGAGAATCTTAATGGCTATTTTTAACTGAATTTGCAGTATCATCCAGATGTCTGCAAAGGAAATAACTGTGGTGTTCAGTTTCATCACATTAATGAAGCTTATGATGTAAGTATTTATCAACAAATATCTCTGTTTTTTTTTTTTTTTTTGGTTACAGCTACAATCATCATAATCGAACCTTAGATATGGTTCAGGAAAGAGATGATTTTTGTATATGTTTACTGTTATTCTGATTGAGGACATGGTTGCAGATTGTAATGAGCAGCCTGAAAGCTTCCGAAGAGGGGATCCAGCAAGAGGAATGGAGGTTTCGGGGATGGCCTGAGGAGGTAGAAGAGGAAGGTGATGAGCTGAGAGGAATGTGTGATCCAAACTGGGAGCTTTGGGAGGAATGGATGGGTTGGGAAGGTGCTGGTATAAGAGATTACTCTTCACACATCAATCCTTACATCTAATCCTTAGGGTTCTCTATTAATTTTAAAATTGTTGAATTTAATTTGAGATGAGTGTGATAAATATTTTAATTGATCATATTTGCGGTCTACTCTTCTTAAAAATAAATTTGATGATTTTAAGATTGTTCTGTAAGATTCTATTCAGGCTATCTGGCTTTGATGGCAAGCTCAAGCTCCTGTAAATGTAATAATGGAGATTGTTTGTATGGTGAAATGTATATAAGAATAAATTTTTTGCTGATTTCTCCTATTTTGGAGGAAATGATCAGTATTTATGTTTGTACCTTTGCTGCAATTTTATTGTTGGATTGAGTTTGTTGAAGGCTTGTGTTTGGTTTGGAGTTGAAAGATTGGGAGAAGATGGAAATATAAGAAAGTAATAAAAATTAATTTGTTGATAAATCCTATTAATGGTGCTATCAAAACACCTCTTTAATGTCTATGTATTTATAACTATAACATTTAAATTTTATTTCTTCCATATGTTGATACCGGAGTTGGCCCATATCACAATCTATGAGTTGGCCCATATCGCAATCGAAATAAAAGTATTATTGTTGAAATTCAAATAAGTTGTGATCATGGCTCTCCAAAAGAGGAAGGGTATGATAACAAGCATAAGAAGACACCATAGAGGGAGATGATGGTGGTGGATTGTGGTTGAATGATAGGTTGGGGTCAGATTAAGAGATTGTTGTTAATGCGGAAGCTAGAGGCTGCAACTTGGAAGCAGAGGAAGGAGGAAGGCAGGTAGGGAGTCACAACAGTGAGGGGAGTCGTTGGTAGAGGGAGTTTATGGTTGTGAGGTTTGTCGACTGCAATACGCCAGCAATTGGAAGGAGGGAACGAGTTGCTGGGGGAGGGGTAGCAGCTAGCAGGAGAGGGAAATAATGAATGATTCACACTAACTCATGAGTCATTACGAGTTATAGTTGAAGCAACTTTTTGTCGATGGGTAGTTGGGTACAATCCTAAAAGAGAAAAGGGGGATGCCAGGACTATCCAAGCAGAAATCTTCACGCAAAAAATTGAATCCTAATGATAGTAACATAACATAAATATAGTAGATAATTATGAATGGGACACTCCTCTTGAGCGGTGGCCCTAATCAAATCATATGAGATGACCGGCCCTCATTTCCCTTGGCTGCTTTGGTTGGGTACAACCGGCTCAACCCTCCCCCTAAGGGAGTCGCACACCATACATGTCACTTATTCTATTCTTGAAAAAAGTGAAAAAGTGTGTTCAATATTTTAAAAGTTAAATAATGATATTTTATATTTGATATGAATGATTTGGGGGATATAAATGCAAAATAAAAAAAAATGACATTATATTTGTAAATATATAGGAATTGAGTGGAATGTATGAATATGCCCTAAACATGTAATCATGATGGCTATGCTAAAGGTGATAAATTTTTTTCTTAGTTATTTATGAAATTTTTGGAGGAATGGCTTCATTGTGATTGTTGCCATCAAATCTGCTTCTCTGTAATTGGATAAATATGCTCCTATTTTTTTTTATTTGGAGAAATATGAAAAAAAAATTTGTTTCAGTATTAAATATTATTGGGATGGAAAAGATTTATATATCACAAAGCTTCATTGTGATTGTTGCCAACAAGCAAAAGGTTTTTGCTGATTTATTATGTATATATATATATATATATATTATGTTAATTAGGTTAGAAAGCAGTCATCACTAGTTTCTAACAATAAAAGTCTTTGGTTATAAGGAGGTGACTAAAGATAAAAGTTAGGTCCAAATCCTGAATTTAATATATCATTCTCATTCAAACAAGATTTGAATATTTAATTTTGAATTTAGTGTTTGTGCAATATATGTAAAATTATGTTTGAAGAAGATTCAACCCATATATTTGAATTTTGAAATGTAAGTTTAGAATTGTGTTCATTCAAATTTTATTTAGTTTTGATGTTATGTATAAATTCTATTTGAACTATTTTCAAATCTGATTTCAATTTTATGCAAAGAATGTCGAAATCCTATTCAAACTATGATNCTTTTGTTTCCTATTTTTGTTTTTAATTTTAGTTTTTTTTTTTTCTGAAAATATATTTGATTGGTATAATTATTATTATTATTATTATTATTATTTTTAATAAATCAACTTATTTTTTAAAAACACTCAAAACATCTAAAAAAATATTTTGAGTGTTTTTTAAAATAATTAGTTCAATCAAACCTATTTTAATTTAAACAAGAACATAAGCAAAATAAAATAAAAAAAATGATAAAAAGCATAAACAAAGACGGCAGTGATTCCTAATGGCCCCTAAGTTTCTGGTTATGATCTTTTTTATTTTCATCTTGGTGGCATGTATCATGCTTTGTTTTTCTTGTTTCTTTTTTCTGTTCAATGTAATGCTTGAATAACCGAGTTGATCATCGAATTGTTTGAGGGATAGGTTCATAATTTAAAGATTGGAGGTTGAATAGTGATGACATGATAAGTCTTAAAATATATATTAATATGTATATAATGATGCAATAAACTCATCAAGATATTAAAAAATATTTACAAGTAAAAAATATGCATGTAGTGATACACATTCTTATTTCCTATTTGAATTTTTAAATTCTATTCAAATATATTCCTAATATCTCCATAACATAAATAAGCAAGATTAATAACCTGTTTTCTATCAAATAACTTTGATAAAACACCTCCCATTAAAGTATAACTCTTTTAATAACAAATAAGAGAGCAAGCAAACTTATAAACAATCAAAAGATTGAAATTTGTATACAACCTTCTGCTTGAATATAAGATTAATACATCAAATTTGCATCAACTGATGACATAATTCTATTAAATTCCCTAAATACATAGAAGTAGAACTTTAAACATTCAATGCGTTTTGGTGCAATGGTTGGAGTTTTGTCAGAAACTCCAAAGTTAAAATAAATACATGCTGGAGCACTCTTGGAGTAGGCTCCATTCATCACAAGAATGTTTCATGGTTGGAGTTTTGTCATAAGCACTCAATTTTGTCTCTTGGATTCATGTCAGGAACTCGAAAGTTAAATTAGAGTTTAATTTCGTGGACTTGCACATAAGGGACGAAATTGTCTACTTGTGAAATCAAAGTGGACTATATTTTGTGCATAATACTAGTGGAATCAGAGCAATACATAGTTGGAAGATTTGAACTAAGTGTCATGAAACATTAAGTGCTTTATCATAAGAGCGATCTTTTGAACTCATTTGAACAATGTGTTTTAAGGTGGAAACCATCTTTTGAGTTTATGGAAGGATATCTCTAGAATTCAAATTGCATGGTGGATGTTTTTGGACTTTAAGTGAGGTCATTGACAAGGATGTCNATCATAAGAGCGATCTTTTGAACTCATTTGAACAATGTGTTTTAAGGTGGAAACCATCTTTTGAGTTTATGGAAGGATATCTCTAGAATTCAAATTGCATGGTGGATGTTTTTGGACTTTAAGTGAGGTCATTGACAAGGATGTCAATTTTTACGTGTAGGAGATGGTAAGATTTTAAAGTATAGGTTGCCAGTTTTGTACATACGGTCAAGTAGACTCTTATGCATGGGGATATC
>JXCR01089486.1:0-34505 GCA_002079205.1 Phalaenopsis hybrid cultivar
ATATATATATATATATATATATATATATATATATATATATATATATATATATATGCAGAAAAAATTATTCATGTTGTTTGTCTTTTAATTTTGTAAAATGTTTTGATAAAATCCAACTCTCAGAACAATCTATAAAAGAAAGTATTTTTCAATTAAAGTCATCCTAACACTACATGTATTAGTGATGTTGAGTTCTTGTATCTTTGGGAAGAAAGATGAAGGATCTTTAAAAGGTAAAGCGGCTCCAGATAATCCTCCATTGATTTTCACTACCCCGGGTCCAATATTTAAGGAACACATTATGGAGAAAAAGCTGAGAAAAGCTAAACAAAGAAATACCAAAGAGCTTGTCGTTATGAATGACCTTGATAGAGCAGGGGAGCAACGGGAACAATTCGAACCTGCTCCTAGAAAAAGGAAACTTAATCTGGTTGAACCAATGAACGGCGAGAGCCCGTAAGGTTGCCATGGGAAACTATCCTAGGCATCTTGTGCAAGATTATGATGTTTATTTAGTGGCGCTTCTTGAAACTATGATTGAGGGAATTGGGCAGCATGATGCTGACAAACTTATTGGCAACAAGTCGGACTATATTTATCATCATGCGGAGGGGATATTTGGTGTAGCAGAGAAATTGGAATATTGTTTAGGGTTGAACCAACCAATGCATCTTTGATTGGTTGCATTCTCATGATGGTTCTAATTGGAATATTGTTGATGTTTATGCTAACAAGAAGTATCGTATTAGAAGGCTGCTCTGGCAAACCCTCTCACAATTCCGATGTTTCTTTACCTACTATTATAGCTGGGGATTTCAATTGTATCATGAAGCAGGAAGAAAAGGGGGAACACTCTCGGTTTTCTACTGGAGCCAGAGAAATGATTGAGTTTATGAGTTATAATGACCTTCAAAATATGGTATTCATTTGACCTTGTTTTACATGATCCAACAATAATAACGATAAGAGTAAAATCTGGATTAGACAAGATAGCATGCTTATTAATTTGGCTGCTCTTGACATTATTTCCATTGCTAATGTTTGGCATTTGGTTTTGATTGCCTCTAAACATTGGCCTATTCTCCTTTCTATAGGAGGATAATCTCTCTCATAAATCTTAAGTGACTGAAGTTTGAAAACTTGTAGATTTCTTATCCCCTAGTCTAGATTATGGTTCTTAAATACTGAAAGAGGCCAGATTATGATTCGAATGTTGAAGCCCTACAAAGGAAATGTGCAAGAACTTTAAAAGCTTTGTTCTTTTGGAGCAAGAACGTATTAAGAGAACTTGACACTCTTAAACATAAGTTAGAAAAGGAAATTGAGAATATGCATGAATCGAATGCTCGAATGGACTTTGCTCAAAGCTGGAAAACAATCTCAGATCCAAAACTAGTGAGCTCATTCAACCATTGCTTGAATTACTACTTGAAGGAGGCAAAAATCAAAGGTTCGCTTGATGAATGAGGGGAGATGCTAACTCGAACTTTTTTCATGCCATGGCTTGTTCCCGAGGAAAATCTAATAGAATCTCCCAAGTTAAGATAAATAATGGAGATATTATTGAAGATCAAAAAGAGATTCATGATTTCTACTTGCATTTTTTCATAATAAGTGGAAGCAAAGTTCCCCTGACTTTGAGTATTGGCTGGCCCTTGATGAAAGACACCCTTACTAATAAGGAAATTGTTGGTTTTCTGAAATCTAAGACTTATAAAAATGAGAACTGGAATATTTTCAAATGTAGTTCAAATAGAGCTCCAGGTTTGGACAGTATGAGTACTTTTTTTTCAAACATTTTTTCGCCGATTTTTGGAAAAGATGTGGTATTGATTGTCTTGAATTTCTTTCGTTTTGATTGTATGCCGGATTATTGGAAGGAGACCCTCATTTTCCTTATACCCATAACTGAAAAATGCTAATAACCAGCTAAATTCAGATTCATACGTTTGTGTCAGACCATTTACAAAATTGTTGCAAAAATTCTTGTTAATTGTATCAAGGTTTTATTGCCTACTCCTAGAGCAAGCAGCATTTGTACCTCACAGATCCATCTCTAGCAATTGCCTTCTTGCCCAGGAGATGGTCTATAAGCTTAAATGTTCCATGTCTTCTTCTATTCTTATGATTATGAAAATTGATATGCAACAAATGTATGATGAGATGAATTGGTTGACTCTCCACAAGATCACGGAGAATATGGGTTTTCCCAATAGATTTAGAGAGTGGAAGAAGGGTTGCATTGAGTGCCAGAAATTCTCTCTTATTAATGGTCAAAGGTCTCCTTGGATCATTGTTGAATATGGCTTTCATCAGGGTTGCCCCCTCTATCCGTATTTATTTCTTCTTTGCTCTAAATTACTTTCCATTGAACTCTCTAAAAAAGCCCATCAATTTCGGATTAGCATTGCTAAGAATGGTCCCCTTCTTTCCTATCTTCTCTATGCTAATGATATTTTGTTATTTTCTAATGTTTCTACTCAAGCAATTAACACCTTTCTCAAGATACTTGATAGATAATGAAGTTGGACGGTCAAAAAATCAACTTTGAGAATCAATGGTCTTATTTAGTAAAGCTACTGCTAGTCGGAAGAAGAGAATCATGCTTAATTTTCACAAGATTAACGAATTGAATAGCTGGGGATTCATGCTCTCAAATGACTTACAATGTGGATGTTTCCAATATTATTTAAAAAGCTGCCAACAAGCCTAATGCTTAGGGATTAGACATCTCTCTCTACCTGGGACAAGCACTATTATTAACACATCTTTAATTCTGGTGCCTTCCTATCTAATTACTCATACTGAGGTGCCCAAAAGTGTGCCTCATGTTTTGGAGAAAAGCTGTAGAGATTTTTTTATGTAACAAGAGCCTTGCCAAAAAAAAGCTTACATTATTTCTCTTGGGAGAAGTTGTGCAAACAGACTAGATATCAGGGCTTTGGTTTCCATGCAACTTCTACATGGAAGAGACCCCTTCATGCCAAAATTGCATGGGATTTTGTTAATCTTTGCATCGTTAGTTTTGAAAAACAGATATGGACCTAATGTGTGGGCTCAAAATCATAACAGATACCATTTTATTACATGGAGAATCCTACAAGATGGGAGCTTCCAATCTTCAGAATATTTTTAGATGAAAAGCGGAAGATGTTATGGATATTGATATCATCAACCATGCATGGTTCTTTTGTCAGCAATCATAGTACAGAAAATCTGAAGGTGCCGGATTTCCTCCAGGAAAGTGGCTAGAATGTCATTCGGTTATATCAATGCTTTGGGACTGACCTTGTGAAGAGGTTTGAGCTTATTCCCGTGGATAATCAAACTCGCAAAGATCAAACTGAGCTGATCCGTAAGCTTTCAGGTAAGACAGTGATTGTTCTTTCTTATGAGCATATAAGTCTATCAAACAAAATGAGGTGTGCTTGGCTGGGGAAACTAATGGTCCATCCGAGAGATTTTTCTGGTGGAGACTCGTTATGGATACAGTTCCTACTAATATTTGGCTCAATTCTAAAAGGCTTTCTGAAAATCTTCTTTATACTTGGGGCACTCAAGAGCATGAGGACAGATTTTACACTGTTGCCGAATGTAGAGTTCTCTTGGAAATCATACATAAACTAAGGATGCGGGGTTTTAACATCACACATTTCAGAAGCTTTGAGGATGATATTAATAGCTTTTCCATTACTACACAGCACAACCATATTATTACTACTATTTTTTGCAAAACTTTGTATCAAGTATGGCGTGGGTGCAATGCAAAGAAGCACGGCAATCCTTACGCCACAACCACCATTATGGCTGTCAATACTATTGAAACAATTGCAAGATCTCAAACATCTCCAAATCAAGAGCAATGGGACAACATCCAGCCGGACAGGTTGTTTTTCAACTATTATTGGTGTCCCCCCTTCTAGTTGGCTTAAGATTAATGTGGATTGCACCTATGATCTTCTCACTTGGCTAGCGTTGGGGTGCTTGTTAGAGATGAGTCTGGTGTCTTGTAGCTGCTGGAATGAAGTTCAAAAACTAGGATATTTCCCAAGTGGAGTTAAAGGTTTTTATTTCTATAAAGGAGATCATTAATCCTTGGATACTCGAAGCCAAAGGTGTTACTACCAAAGGGGACAATAGTAACATTATTGAGCTTCTCAAGAAAATCATGGGCAAGCAAGTTTGGCAAAAGAAAATTGAAGGCATTCAGAATTTCGCCTGTCTTTCTCAGTTTAAAGAAATGATTTTTTGGCTTGTGCATAGGAGATGTAATAAAGCAGCGCAAATTTGTGTTCACATTAGCCTTTCAAAATAGTCTTGTTTTAAGTGAGGGTTTTGAAACCCATGCTTTGTATGCTATTATTTGTACGGTCAAGTGAAGTCTTTGTAGTGACTACTGGCACAACTTTTGTTCTCTTAATTCAATTTTTTATGTGATTTCAAAAAAAACAATTCTACAATTGTACTAAATTTGTGTAATCCCTAACAAGATTTTGAATCCTTCAACAAGGTCATGATCCTAAACGACCAAATGTAAATGCAACTATACCAAGTATGCATGGACAACTTAAATTCATAGAGCCTAGAACTACCCAACAAGGAGTATATGGAAACTAACCTGTCTTTCTCAGTTGAAAAAAGTGAATTTTTGGCTTTTGCATAGGAGATGTAATAAGGCAGCGCACATTTGTGTTCAAATTAGCCTTTCAAGCTAGTCTTGTTTTGAGTGAGGGTTTTGACACCCATGCTTTGTATGCTGTTATTTGTACGGTCAAGCGTAGTCTTTGTAGTGACTAGTGACGCATTTTTTTTTCTCTTAATTCAATTTTTTATGCAATTTCCAAAAAGATATTCCACAATTGTACTAAATCTGTGTAACCACTAACAAGATTTTGAATCCTTCAACAAGGTCATGATCCTAAACGACCAAATGTGACTGCAACTATACCAAATATGCATCGACAACTTCAATTCACAGAGCCTAGAACTATCCAACAAGGAGTATATGGAAGCTAACCTGTCTTTCTTGATTTAAACAAGTGAATTTTTAGCTTGTGCATAGGAGATGTAATAAGGCAGCGCATATTTGCGTTCAAATTAGCCTTTCAAGATAGCCTTGATTTGAGTGATGGTTTTGACACCCATGCTTTGTATGCTATCATTTGTACGGTCAAGCGTAGTCTTTGTAGTGACTAGTGGCGCATTTTTTTTCTCATAATTCAATTTTTTATGTAATTTCCAAAAAGATATTCCACAATTGTACTAAATTTGGGTAATCCCTAACAAGATTTTGAATTCTTGAACAAGATCATGATCCTAAACGACTAAATGTGAATAAAGCTATACCAAGTATGCATGGACAACATAAATTCATAAAGCCTAGAACCACCCAACAAGGAGTATACAGAAACTAACCAACTGCATCAAATACATTGAAACTCTCTTACGCCCAAAAATCTATGGAGGTTGTTCAAATTCCATCAAAGCTCCTACGCTAAAAATCAAGTCCTTACCATCCCTCTATGGGGAAAATTTTATATTTGACCTAAAAAGTATGGCATTTTTATTGGTTAAACTAGAATGTCACTAGTGTTATTGCCACGACATATGCCATCTGCATTTGTCAACAAATTCCATTAATTTCAAGAAGCCCAAAACCCCTATCAAAGACATGGGAATCGAGCAAACCCACCCTTACATAAAAAGAACGTCAAGAACATCAAAGTACATGCTCTAATCTTCGGTTCAACAATTTCATATCACAAAATTGGTTGGGATCCATTCTAAATTGTAATCCTAATAAACTATCTATGTTGATGTTTAAAGAATGGTTGTAATTAGGATCTTGGCCGACTATTTTTTCTTTAAAAATAAATTATATTTTTCTTTCAAAATATACTCCAATAAAAAGATAAATGGAGTTAATTTTCTAAGAACTTATAATAATCTATCAATAAAATCTCTAAAAAATCAAGTTGGGCTTCTTCCCCTTATTCATTACCACGACAAGAATGCATTACAATATAAAACTCAACCCAAGTTTCTCTATGATGAAAATATTCAAATTCACTATCAACGCACTGTTGTGAGAGGTGCAAATCATTACCAACAAAATTTATACTTAAAACAATATTCCACTATGACAACGAGTAAGGAAATAGTATAATGCCAATATTAGAGTTTTCCATGATCTCAAATGCATAAATGTTTGATCAATAAAAAACATTTGGATTGAACTCCCAACACATAATCCACTACCTTATTGTCAAACTCACACACAAAAATGAGGTCTCGCTAAAGAAATTAGAATATATACTCGCCACTATCACCTTATACATAATACATGGTCAACGTAAAAAGTTCAAATTAAATTTGTTGCACGTTGAGCCAATGCCTCAACATCAAAATATGAGATGAACAAAGTGGCTCAATTCGAAACATTTTGAGTGAATTTATCAATATTACCACAAGAAGCTTGACATACAGCACACACACAAGCAAAGGATGACGGATTCACAGATGACCACCTCCTTCGATATGAGCCCATACGAGCTTACATAGTTCTTACACTATTGATTTCGAAAATGTAACAATCATTTAGAAAGACAATGACAACTCATGAAAATCGACATTAAAGGACTGACAAGCAACTGGACAACTTTCAATTAATACTTGATAAGGAACAAGTAAGTCTTTATTGGGAACAAAATCTTTTGTTTACATAATCAATAAGTTGCCAAACAAAACAGTCACCAACTATGTGGAGTGTAAACTGTGAACAGTTTAAGCTCACCTTGTAATCTATAATGATAAAGAAGCAAACCTGGAGGTTGCAGCTCTGTCCCACAAATACTCTCTACCCATCATGAAGTAAATTTCTTCACCTTGGCACGTCACATAAAATATATGCTCTTTGCCCCTCTTTTAATATGGAGTTTTGGAAAACTCTGAATTTTCAAAATTTAAAAAAAGATCAGAGCAATGTATATGTAAGAAACCAGCTGCAAAAATACCAAAAAGAAAATTATACTCCATTAGAAGGATATGCGTTTGTATTAGATTTTAGGTATAGCCATCCACTATCTATCATTTTAATTCATTTGTACAAACAAAAAGGTTTACTGATACAACAAAATGCTGCAGACAAATACAGTCAATTCAAATCTATCCATATCAACTACATCACTTTTTAAAATTTTAAATGCTCCCAGCCTTTCAATTCAATTCCATTCAATCGTTTGGACAACGCTCAAGTTAACTCCATCATTGCTTATGAGGATAATACACGCAAAAAATAGAAAATACAAAACCTGCCAGTCACCAAGTTGCATGAGCTAATGAGGCAATAGTTCACCTCAAATACTCTTAAAATAAATAGCATAAATACTCCGAAACATGCCCTGCAAGATTTAAACAGAGTAGAAGACGGTACCTGAATAGAAAACGGTGACTCCTTCACTGCAAATGGAGAAACCGCAACGGAAATAGGGGAAAATCAAATCGTCAACCGCTGTGAATCGATCTGGCGTAGGAGATGTGATCTGGCGGTGACGGAATGATCCCGGAAAGAGAACAAGAAGCTACCAGTGAAGGGCAGTCGATTTCTCGCTGAAGAAACCTGCTTCGAATGTTCCTTCAAAGGAGTATTCCCTTCTCCGGAGATTTCACGGCGAGGGCTCCAAACACTGGACGTGGTATTGAGGTTAGCTAGTCCAGGATCTGGGTCCTTTCCGATTAGCCTGGTACTGGCAGACCCCCAGTGCTTTGTTAGGGAAGGACGCCAGGGTTTTGGATTTACAGAGGGTATGGGTAAATGCAGCAAAATTGGAAAATATTTGAGGGTTATTCAGGGTTATGTCCAAGTTATACCCTATATAATTTCTCTATAATTTATCTGTAACCTATAAATAAGTTCCGCGTTTCTGTAGTTCCGACAGTTACAGATAAGTTATAAGGAGGTTACATGGTGTATAATGCTGATATAACTCACATGTACCTTCTGAATAACCTCTGACGTACGCAGCGTTGCGTACCTCAAATATTTTCCCAAGAAATTTTACATGCAAGGTAAAACCTCCTCCCAGTTCATATATATTTATTTATCTAAAATATAAATTTTCTATTTACACTTGTAACCTCTTGTGTAAAATAATTTCACTAGAGAAGATGTTAGGTTTTGAGCAGTGTCTGTAAATATGAAAGTTTAGATATTGGACATGTAAATATATAAGAATTGAATGGTATGTATGTAAATGCACTTAAGGTGTGCTTTCAATCAAGAGGTTGGTAGTTTAATATTTGATAATAAAATTGATCAAATGTCAACAAAAAGATATTAATTATTTAAATCTATGGTAATTTTATTATCACTCTACCAATATTTTAAGATTTGAGGTCAACAAAAAGATATTAATGCTAAAAAGTTAAATTATTACTCTACCATTACAAAATTTATGGCACACAACAATCTTAAACATCCATTATTTATAAATAAAGTTTATTTTTCTTACATCTATGATGATATTAATGAGGAAAATCATGAAATCTTTCATAAAAATTATATATTTTATAAATGAATCCTCTAAATAAAGGGTTCTTTTGATTACATCATTAATATATATTTAATTAAAGAAAGGTAAGTGTTGTTAAGCCCAAACCATGCAAGTAATGCACGTTCAAATAAAATAGATGGTGACATGCCAGTCACGATAATGAGTCATACTACGTTATAAATCCTCATAGTAATTCACCCTTCTCTTAAGCATTAGTCCTACGTTTTCAAATCATATAATTTCTCCCCCCTTAAGCTCCTTTCAAGATGAGAGGGTATGAGTATGAAGAAGAAAAAGATGAAAACCAAGTCGAATCGTTACAATGATGTATGAGATGTATCACTTGTTATTGAATCTTAAACTCTCTATTCCTCTCTCTTTTCTTCTTTATTGCCTATATGTTATCAATAATAGCAATTTTTTTTGCATTTATTGAATATATTTTAAGAAAAAAATGTGTTCTGATAGTTTCTCAATAGCAACTCTAGAAGTCTTAGCTCTTGATCATCCTAAGAAAATTTTGCTTTATTAATTTGGTTTTTCAGCCTTACACAAAAAAAATTAATCCTTTCATTAATACTCTTATCTTGCATAGCATCATGAATATGCTCGAGTTTTGATGATGCTATAATCACATTGTTATAATGTTTATGACTCAAAAGTTCAGACCAAGATAAGTATATCATAAAAATCAAACATGATGTGATGCTCTTATCATATTTAATCAAAAGTTAAATAAAAATATTAATGATTTGATCAATTAATACTATTATTTACAATATTAACTTAAGCATTGATTTTATGAGCCACATATGAATTAATATGTGCTTGATTTGTGATAAGCTTAACAAGTCTAATTGCACTAAATATATTTGATAATCATACTTTTCAAGATGAGGAAACTCTCTTCAAATTAAATTTGGCGCATGTGAGTTTTACTTTGATTTTAATAGCAAAATTCAAATTTCATGATTTAAAATATGAATAATCATATATATATNTATATATATATATATATATATATATTTTACCTTCTTGGGTAATCAGCTATTCTCAATGTCATATCTAAAGAACATGAATGCAAATATCGAGCAATGAACAATCTAATAGATTTACTTGTTCACTAGAAATGTTAACCAATTGATGCAAGTGACAACTTTAATCAAGCATGTTGTAACTCAAAATGATGCATAGCAAAATCAAACAATTAGAATAAAGTTAAAACAAAGAAGTGGTAAGCAAAAGATCAAGGCTGAGATAGCTAGCAAGAAGTAAGAAAAATGGCTTTAAACTTGCCTCTTAAGAAATTTAGAACAATATGTGTGACTATAGATGGGCTAGAAAATTATGATTTTGATACTAAACATACTAATTCAATTGAAGGGATTGAGTTTTTGAGCTAAAAGGAAAGTGCTCAAGTGATTGGGGACGAGAAAAATACAATCGTGCATCAATATATTATAGGAAATTTATAGACAACATATAATTCTTATATTGTTACATTCTAATAGTTCGGTATCATACACTTACGCATGAAAATACATTTTACTTTGAAATAGTAAATAGTTGGGAGATTATGTGATATTAAATATTTGTATACAATGCATAAATATGAAAATTTAGATGTTAGATAAGTAAATACAAAGTAATTGTGTTATGTATGCATGGATTTACATATCTAACATCTAATGTCTGATGAATACATTTATAACAGTTTGATATCATAAATGATTGAAACAACATATTTCACTTTTTAAAAAGTTAATGATAATAATAATTTTAATGTGATATTAAACTTGATGCCTTGTCACATACACATTTGCACTCACCCCAAACACCTCAACACATCCAAAACCATCTACTTACCTAAATTGATTTATCTCCCCCTTGGAAACCCATAACACACTTCATAACTCTTTTGAAGGCTCATGTAGATTGCAAATGCACTTCGCGATCCATCTTTGTTTAAAAAAAAGCTTATATTTAAACTAGTTGGCTTGACTAGAAGAACCCGATGCTGCCAAAATTGATCCGATTTTGAGTCAAATCAACCCCAAATCAAGCTGTTAAATCATTTATTTAGGCTTTAGTTGGTTATTATAGGGTCAAATGAACTACAAATTTGGCATTCATATAGTTAATTAAAGTGTCTCGATGAGAGGAATTCAACGAGCTGAATATCACCTTATTCAAACTTCATTAAGGTTACGAGATCATCAAAAAAGTTCAAGGAGAATCAACGTGGGTTGTGCGATCGAGTAATTGTGGTGGTTATTCACTTAAGTACAAAAATGCCTCTCTTTTAGGGCCTATAAATATATCTTCGCTCTTCACTTGGACATGACGAAAGAGAAAGGAGAAGGAGCCCATTTTCAATGTTGTTATATACTAAAGTCCCAACGATAACAATTGACCTCAGTAACCGCCGCTCGTCAATTACCTTCAAACACCATCGGTCGCCCTATGCTCACCATCGTTGATGCACTTTGCAAAGTAATAAAGTAGTTTGTGGGGGTAATGATGAGCATTGCTTAGTAAAAAAGTGTCTTATGTAGTAACAACACACATTTGTAGGAGTAATGAAGTATGCTGCCTAGTAATGACACATACTGTGGAATAATGAAATACTCTATTAAGTGATGAAGACTTCTGCATAAGAAGAAACACGATATTCTAAATCTTATGTAGCAACTCAACTGGAACATGGTATTTTGATGTTATCTTACTACCTTTATACTCAGAATGTGGTGACTTTCTCCAGACTTTTGAAGTTATTGACTTACATCATATATAGACAAGTGATGTCTTTGGTGTAATGATAAACCCAAGAGAAGGATTAAAACTACCAACCAATGTAGCATCAACTAAAGCCTGTAGAACCAATTGACACTATTGTAGCTTTCCACTATGATTTATGTGGTTAATTGCTCCTGCAGCTCCCCACTACAACCTATGTGGCTAATTACTACTGCATCTCCCCTATGACCTAAGTGGCTCGCAGCTACTACGACTTCCACTACCACCTCTGCGGTCAATTGAAATTCTTATAGTACCATGTCGCCTTTAGAATGTGTTACCGTCGTCGCCAATTCTCATCGTTCATGTCGTTGGTTGATGTCGTTGTTGAAAGGATTCGCTGCTTTGTTTATCTATTTTTTTGCCCTATTCTCCAAATGTCTTGTTCTCTTTAGATCACATAGATGACCTTAAGATGTTAAGTAATTTCGAGGAAGAGGAAAAGAGCAGATGGAAATAGAAAATAAAAGAAAATGTCGTAGTGGTTTTGTTTATAGAGAATTCAGTAATGTCTGATTTCTCATATTCTCGTGCAAAGAAAACCACATGTAAGTTTCACAATAAGAGATTTAGGTGCAAGACCTATTCTCAGTTCTTCAATACTCCTATAAAAACGAGATCCTATAGCTAATTATATCTTAAGTAGTTAAAACTACTCAAGAAAACTCCCAATTAAAACTAACGTTTGTTCTCAGAGAAATTTTAAGTGTCAAAGTCAAGGAAAGAAACACAAATGTTTGAGCCTAGGGTAAAAGATTTCTAAGAATCTAATTCTATCCTAAAGGTTTTGTTTTGTCATTTTGTTTTTGTCATTTTTTTGTTATTTGTCATTTGATTTTGTTGTTTTGTCATTGTCGTTTTGTTTCCTTGAGGTTTGTCTTTTCCGTTTCAGAATGTCGTCTGTGCAAAACAGAGTTAGTACACTCTAATAACAGAACATGATTAGTCATAAAATCTAAAGTGTAATTTGTCTCATGTCTTCAGCAAACCTGTAAAACAGAACACGATTAGTCATAAAATCATGATTTAATTTGTCAATTTAGTTGGTTGAATAGTTCTTAGATGACCCGGTCAAGATGTCTATGGCTCCATCGTCCTGGGGTCATAATAGTATTCAAATCTACTTAGCCCAAAAGTTGTTTAAACTAGGACCAGAAAATTCTTATCAGCAACCACATATTGTGTCGTCCCAAGAGATCTTCATAAACATGAACACAAGTGTTCAAGTTGCATTCAGTGATCTTTGTTCATTAGGATTCAATTTAAGTTTTAATTTAAGTTTTAATGTCTTATTCAGATTTTAGGGGTCAGAAAGTTTTAGGTTGTTTATGATTTATTAACTAATTAAATTTTGTCATTTATTTTTTTTTTGGATGACCCGATCAAGATCCCATGGTTCCGTCGTCGCGGGTCATTATGTTTGTTGCTTAATTAGCCACAAGCGGCTGGAAGATATTTTGTTAGCAACCATGGGTTACCTCCTCCAAAATATCTTCTCAAATCTAGTTGCATTTTCAAGTTCAAGTTTAAGTTCTAATGTCTTTGAAAAAGGTTTTTTATGTTATTTTTATTTTGTCATGAATTTCATTTTATTTATGTCGGTTGGATTTAGATATGAAATTGAATCATCATTTTTGGTTCATCATGTCCTTTATTTTAGGTTTGATTTCGGTTAAACCTAAGGAAAGTTGATTAAATTCTAATAAATTAGACTTAAGATTTAGGTTCAATGTGGGTAGAACCTAAGATTCGATGCTACTTAGATTCAACTTAGGTAGAATCTAAAGTACGAGATGATTTAAGTCCAATTTAGGTAGGACCTAAGGTTTGATATTATTTAGGTTTAATTTGAGTAGGACATTAGGATTGATGTTATTTAGGTTTAATTTAGGTTAAATCTAAGGTTAAAATGGTTGATGTTATTTAGGTTTAATTTAGGTTAAATCTAAGGTTAAAATGGTTTAGGCCCAATTTGGGTTGAACCTAAAGTTTAAGATAGTTTAAGTCCAATTCAAGTAGGACCTAAAATTTGGAGTGGTTTAGGTTCAAATTAGGTATAACCTGAAGTTTGAGATAGTTTTAGGTCCAATTTAGGTGGGACCTGAGATACGGTGTCACTCAGATTTAATTTAAGTAGAATCTAAGGTTTACCCAATTTGAGCTAAAATTTGGAGTGGTTTAGGTTCAAATTAGGTTCAATGTAGGTTGAACCTAAGGTTTAGATTGACTTAGGTTCAAAGTAGGTCAAACCCAAGGTTTATGTTGGCTTAGGTTCAATGTGGGTTGAACCTAAGGTTTAGGCTGAGTTAGGTTCAATTTGGGTTAAACATAAGGTTTAGGTTGACTTACGTTCAATTTAGGTTGAACCTAAGATTTAGGTTAACTTAGGTTTTATTTGGATTGAACCTGAGGTTTTAGTTAAATTAGGTTTAATTTGGGTTGAACCTAAAGTTTCAGTTATCCTAGGTTCAATTTGGGTTGAACCTAAGGTTTAGGTGGGTTTAGGTTCAATTTGGGTTGAACCTAATGTTTTAAGTTGACTTAAGTTCAATTTAAGTTGAACCAAAGGGTTAGGTTCACTTAGGTTCAATTTGAGCTGAACATAAGAGTTAGGTTGACTTTAACTCAATTTGGATTGAACCTAAGAGTTAGGTTGACTCGCTTCAATTTGGGTTGAGTCTAAGATTTAGGTTGACTTAGGCTCAATTTGGGTTGAACCTAAGGTTTAGGTCTACTTACGTTCAATTTGGGTTGAACCTAAGATTTTAGGTTGACTTAGGTTCAATTTGGGTTGAACTTAAGGGTTAGGTTGACTTAGGCTCAATTTAAGTTGAACCTAAGAGTTAGGTTGACTTAGGTTCAATTTGGGTTGAACCTAAGGTTTAGGTTGAGGGGCTAAGCCTAATTTAAGTAAAGCTTAATGGATGTTTTAAGTCTAATTTAAGTTAAACTTGAGTGAGGATTAAGATTACTTTAGCCTTATGTAAGTAAGGTTTTAAGTATTATTTAAGTCTAATTAGAATTTGACTTAATTGGGTTTAGGTTGGCTTAAGCCTAATGTAGTCAAGGCTTGAAGTATTAATTAAATCTAATTAAGATTAGACTTAATTAGGGTTTAGGTTGGCTCAAGCTTAATGTAGTTAAAACTTAAGGGTTTAATTAAGTCTAATTAAGATTAGACCTAATTAGGTTTGGCAGTTGATTAAACCTAATATGTGTAAAGTTTAATTAAACTAATTGGGTCTAATTAGGGTTAAACATATTTATGGTTTAAGGTTAATTAAACATAATGTAAATAAGGTTTAATTACATTAATTAGGTCTAATTTAGGTTAGATCTAATTCGATTTTAGGGTTAATTAAACATAATGTAAATAAGTTTTAATGATATTAATTAGGTCTAATTAGGGTTAGACCTAATTATGGTTTAGGGATTAATTAAACCTAATGTAAGTAAGGTTTAATTAGATTAATTAGGTCTAAATAGGGTTAGACCGAATTAGAGTTTAGGGTTAATTAAACCAAATATAAGTAAGGTTTAATTAGATTAATAAGGTCTAATTAGGGTTAGACCTAATTATGGTTTAGAGATTAATTAAACCTAATGAAAGTAAGGTTTAATTAGATTAATTAGATCTAATTTGGGTTAAACCTAATTAGGGTTTATGGTTAATTAAACTTAATGTAAGTAAGGTTTAATTAGATTAACTAGGTCTACATAGGGTTAGACCAAATTAGAGTTTAGTGTTAATTAAACCTAATGTAAGGTTTAATTAGATTAATGAGGTCTAATTATGGTTAGACCTTATTATGGTTTAGAGATTAAGTAAACCTAATGTAAGTAAGGTTTAACTAAATTAATTAGGTCTAATTTGGGTTAGACCAAATTAGACCTAATTAGGTTTTATGTTTAATTAAACTTAATGTAAGTAACGTTTAGTTAGATTAATTAGGTCTAATTTGGGTTAGACATAATTAGGGTTATGGTTAATTAAACCTGATATAAGTAAGGTTTAATTATATTAATTAGGTCCAATTTGGTTTAGGCCTAATTAGGGTTTAAGGTTAAATAAACCTAATATAAGTAAGATTTAATTATATTAATTAGGACTAATTTGGGTTAGACCTAATTATGGTTTTGGTTGGGTTTGGGTAAGTCTAAGTTTGATTTGAATCCATTTCAACTCAAAGATTTCTGGTTTTAACTTATGTCCTTATAGGTTAGACCTAAGTGTATGTGGATTCATTTGGGTTGAACCCAAAAATTGAAGTTTTGATTTGAGTCTATATGGATTAGACCCAATGGTTCAAAAAAAGGTGGCTGGTTAGGATTTAGGTTCACCCTAGGTCTAATTTGGAAATCATACGTAAGGACTAAGATTTGGTCAATCCTACTGGTCATTCAAGGCCAATGTCCAAGCCTTAAGGATTTTAGGGTTTTATATGTAAATTTAAAATTTATAATTTTAACCCCAAGAGGCAAAAATGTCACTTAAATTTTCTAAAGGCTAATAATTATCATTTTAAGGTTTAACATTGTCACCCTAAATTTTCTAACCAATTTCATTTTTAATTTCCATTTTTTTATTTTTATAACTTTTTTTGGAAATAATTACAAAATTTGGTGAATATTGGTACATTTGACTCTAGGGATTTCTCTTAGCCTTGGAGAAATTATGAAATTCCCAAGGGTATAAGGATTGATCCATGAAATTTTCATAATTTTGGACTTGTAAATAATTTTTAATAATTAAATTACTCTGGAGAGTAATTAATTAATTACAAATTAAATAAATTCATTAATTTCATATTTCATTCTTATAATGTTTTTCTCATTTTTCCGATTCCAGGGGGTTTTTTATCATATTTTTATGATTTTTCATTTAAAATTCATGAATTTTTGAAGTTATTAGACATTTCTAGATTTATTCAAATTTGAAAATTCCTAATTTTCTATTAATCCAGCGTGGCGGCTGGCTGGATCATCGTACGTATTGAATTCAACATGGTTAGCTCTGATTCATGGGGCTTTACGTGTGGCAGCTTACATGGCTCGTGGTTTAAGTCTTTCGCACAAACGTTTTCACAATCCAACTTAATCCCAACCATCCATTTCCAACAAACAAAATGGATGATATCGGTTCATCATCCTCGCATGACGATTAACCGATAGTTGTTCATGTTTAAAGTGCAAGACCTCCCTGAAATTTGAACCAAAACTTGTGATTTTTGTTCCTAAAGCTTTAGCGTGTTTAGGAGAACACATATATACTTCGAGTTAGGGTTGATTTAACCATTTCTTTCATAAAGGTTCAAACCCAAGCCTAAAATTAGGGTTTGTGGCACATAACTGGTCTCAAGAGGTGTGGCTTCAATTGAGTTTGATGGAAACTTTCTCTTGGTCCTTGTGAAGCTCATTCTTGGTCCAATTTGAAGTGAAATAGAGTTGGGGTATACTTTTGCAGAAATGGGGTCATTGTATTTGCTTGGGGCTTGCTGGAAGAGCCAATTTCGATTGGGAACTTCCTTGTAAGGTTGAGTGATGATGTTGAGATAGTTTAATTGATGTTTTGAAGAGTTTTATGCTAACCCGAAAAATTGTGCAATTTTTGGGTAAGAAATTGGAGCTCTGTAATGGATTACAAAAGCTAAAATGTTGGGGGATTAGTTGCTCAGGAAATGGGGAACAAATTTTGTGTTGAAGGCTTTAGGGTTTGAGGTCTGTAGTTATGGTCCTCTTCTTCTTTTTTTTATTTTGGTAGATCTCGGGATGGCCTATTTATAGCGATGGAGAAGCCATGGCTGAGCTTGAACTCGATTTGAGGAAGGTGAAGGAAGCTCAGGGAAGATCAGGGATTTGTTATTAGCATTTCTATGGTGAGCTTATTATGAGCTCAAGTATAGTGAAGAGAATGGCTTGAGCAAGGCTTTCTTTCCATTGGATGGGGAGTGAGGTGGATAAGGATCTCATTTGAGCTAGATTATCCTCCCTTCCACCTAAGCTAACAAGTCATCCAATGGCTTTGTGATGGAATGACACCTCCTCCCTTCATGATGATTTTTTTTTTACTTAAGTCAAAAATGGTGGCTTGGTGCATTTAATGGGTTTTCCATGGGTCTTGGGTATGTCATGATGGGTCTCATGGGTCATGGGTGACCCATTAGCAATCCTCTATGGCTTGGATTTGAGTTTGAAAGTGATTCATGGGTTTATATGTCAAATTTGATCACAATTTAGGGTTCAAAATTAATCATAATTCCATTTTAAATTAATTAAGTAATTAATTAAAAAAATGAAATTATATCATAAACCCATAGATTGGTCAAGATGAGTTTAGGGTTGACCATTTGACCCATTTTTATCAAATAGGTCCAAGGTTGACCTTATTGATCGAGTTTGACCAATGGGCTTTAAAATTGACCAGTTTGACCCTAGTTGACCAATCAGGTCCTGGGATTGACCAAATTCCCAAGTTTGACCAATTAGATGTCAAGGTGGACCAATTGACCTATTTTGAGCAATTTGGTATCACGGTTGACCAAATGATCCATTTTGATCAATTTGGTGTCAAGGTTGACCAAATGATCCATTTTGACTAATTTGGTGTCAAGGTTGACCAAATGGTCCATTTTATGACTATTGGATCCAAGGTTGACCAAATGGTCGATGTGGTGATCATTAGTTCTAGGGTTGACTGAATGGTCAATGTGGTGACCATTGGGTCTAGAGTTGACTGAATGGTTAATGTGATGACCATTGGGTCTAGAGTTGACTGAATGGTTAATGTGATGACCATTGGGTCTAGGGTTGACCAAATCAGAGTATGTTATCAGTGATCAGATCATTTTGGGATGCCATCATGATTTGAACCCAAAGAGGGTGTATTAGGGGTTAATCCAATTTCTAGGGTTTTTGGGATTCCTATATGGTCAATGTTGGTAGTGCCCCTTCCTAGGATGGACTTAGTTATCATGGTGATCATTAGGTCTTTTATGAAAAAGTGTTTGGGGATCTTGAGCCTGTGTGGGTGACTCAAGATATGTCTTGTCTATAGGTGTCAGTTTGGGCTCCTCATAAAAGTGAGGTCAACATAACCCCTACATTCTATGTGGCTAGTTATTGCTGCAACTGGCCACTACAACCTACGTGGCTAACTGATATCATTATAGCCTTCCACCATAACCTTTGTGGCCAAATGACGCTCTTGCAACGATCAACTACAGTCTATGTGGCCAGTTACTACTATAGCTTTCCACAACAGCCTACGTGGCTAATTGTTATCATTATAACCTTCTAATATTTCCTTTATGGCCAATTGATGCTATTGCAACTCCCAATTACAGCTTATGTGACTAACAACAACTTATGTGGCTCACTGCCGTTGTAGCTCCAAACTACAACTTTTGTGGCCCATCAACATGCAACTCCCAACTACAACCTTTGCGACCAACTAATATTATTGCAACTCAATATTATAACTTACATGACCAACTATGTTCTATGTGGCTCACTGTTACTGTAGCTTCTAACTACAATCTTTATGACCAATTGATGATATTGCAACTCCTCACTACAGCCTATGTGACCAACCACAACCTATATGGCCAAGTACTACTACAACTCCCAACCACAACATCTATGGAAAAATGACATTATTACAACCAACATCTACCCCATTTGTGGCAGACCACTGCCTTTTTGGCAATCAACTATAACCTTTGCATCCCACTATCACTGTTATCACCAAGAATTACAATTCTTGTAGCCCAAATATGACTAGTAACTTTATAATTTCTTCTTCCATAATTCAGAAGAAGAGTGGACATATATATTTACAACCACATAATGAATTACTTTAATTGGGCTATGCTCCATTAGGTTTTCCCTTTCAAAGGTTTTTCACGTAAAAAATTTTGGTGTCTTCACATGTTGCTTCACTATTATTTGTGTAAGTGCATTGAATTTTCGTATAATACAAAGAAGTTAAATTATCACTCTACCACCACAAATTTTATGGCACACAACAATCTTAAACATCCATTATTTATAAATAAAGTTTTCTTACATCTATGTTGATATTAATGAGAAAAACCATGAATTCCTTCATAAAAAGTACAACTTTTATAAAAGAATCCTCTAAATGAAGTGTTCTTTTGATTACATCATTAATGCATATTTAATTCAAGAAAGATAAGTGTTGGTAAGCCCAAAACATGCAAGTAATGCACGTTCAAATAAAACAAATGTGACATGTCAATCATGATAATGAATCATACTCCTCATAGTAACTCACCCTTCTCTTAAGCATTAGTCCTATATCTCCAAATCATCTTATCTCTCCCCCTTAAGCTCCTTTCTATAAGAGAGGGTATGAATTTAAAGAAGAAAAAGATGACATCCAATCGATACAATGATGTATGAGGTGTATAAGAAGTTATTGAACCTTAAACTCTCTTTCCTTTTTTTTTTCCCCTTCTCAATTGCCTATGTGTTTTCAATAATCATCATTTCTTTCCTTCACTTATCGAATGTATTTTAAGAAATAAATACGCTCAAATGGTTTCTCATTAGCAACCCTTGAACTAGTAGCTCTTAATCATCATGAAAAAATTTTGCTTTATTAATTGTTTTTTCAACCTTACACAACAAAATTAATCCTTTCGTTATTATTGTTATCTTCCATAGCATCATGGATAAGCCCATGTTTTGATGATGACTATAATCACATTTTTATAAATGTTTGTGACTCAAAAGTTCAAACTAAAATAAGTATATCATAAAAATAAAAAAAATAGTGCAATGCTCTTATCTTAGTTAATCAATAGTTATAAAAAATTTTGATGATTTGATCATTTAATGCTATTATTTACAATATTAACTTAATCATAGATTTTATGAGCCACATAGGAATTAATATGTGCTTGATTCGTGGTAAGCTTAACAAGCCTATCTGCACTAAATATATTTGATAATCATACTTTTCAAGATGAGGAAACTCTCATCAAATTAAATTTGGCGCATGTAAATTTTAATTTGATTTTAACAGCAAAATTCAAATTGCACTAAATATATTTGGTAATCAATTATTTTCAATACAATATCCAAAGAGCATGAATGCAAAAATCTAGCAATGAACAATCTAATAAATTTACATGTTCACTAGAAAAGTTAACCAATTGATGCAAGTGACACCTTGAATTCAAAATAATTCATTGCAAAATCAAACATTTAGAATAAAGTTCAAACAAGGAAATGGTAAGCAAATAGATTAAGATTGAGAAAGCTAATAAGAAGTTTAAGAAAATGCCTTCAAACTCATCACTTAAAAAATTTAGAACAATGTGTGACTATAGATGGGCAAGAAAGCTATGATTTTGATACCAAATATACCAATTCAATTGAAGGGATTGAGTTTTCAAGGTAAAAGGGAAGTGGTATCATACACTTAGGCATTTGAGACATCAAATAATTCTTATATTGTTACATCATAATAATTTGGTATCATACACTTATGCATGAAAATGCATTTTCCTTTGAAATAGTAAATAATAGGGATATTATGTGACATAAAATATTTGTATACAATGCATGTAAATCTGAGAACTTAGATGTTAGATAAGTAGATACAAAAGAATTGTCCTATGTATGCATGGATTTACATACCTTAACATCTAATGTTTGATGATTAGATATGTAAATACATAAAAAAAATCTCTAAAACTTCTCATAGATACATTATTTCATCTGTCAAAAAGATTAAAAAAGAACAAAAAAAAAACATTTCAGATCTACAAATGCATGGTAGAGCTTAAGAGCCTCACATGACTGTATCAATACAAAAACATTTGAATTCCAAGTCTGCATAAATGGAGCAACCTCACTTCTATGACACAGCAAAAGTTGATTTTTCATGAATCTGAGCTTTTGAAAGGCCCATAGAATCAGCTATGGACTTCACTTCAGCTATCATTGCAACCACATCATTCAATTTATTCACAGCTGAACCAACTCCCTGTTTGCAGACATAACAGAAAAGGAATTTTCTCAGTTTGCAGCTCATCTGAAACTTATATTATTGAAACGTGATGCAGATAAAGCTATTTATGTTCACATTTGACATTGAGATTTCATATTTCAACAGAATATGGAAACAGTATAAAAACTGATAAAGATCCAAGCTTGTTTTGCATTCTGATTTCTAATCATGATTTTGATTTTCAAATCTTGTACAGGAATGAGTTCTGAGCTTTAGTTGGATGAAACCAATGGGAGAGATGACGTCTCATATAGGAGATCGACGCCTTGTATGTGAGAGATAGTCAACAAATGATTTCCAAGTCAAACCAAGCAACAAGGGCAACGATGAATAGTGTGGGGGTGATGAAGTGCAAGAAGAACGATGATGGAACAATTATGACAAGCAAACGTGAATATTATGCAGGTTGAAATGAACAAGCGTGCATCATTTGGTCAAAATCGAAAAACTGAGCAGAACCAAATAAGTTTGGTTGATTCTGCTCAGTTTCAAAAATGTATTTCGATTTTTTGTTTTTAATAATTCAATATTCAAATTTCAGTTATTGGTTAGGTTTTTAATTTTAATTTAATCGAAGAAAATGAAAAACCAAAAATTCAAAATTAAATGGAGGATTTATAAAATTAAATCGATATTATACATGTAAGATGTGTAATTATTGATATTTATTCATAATCGAACTCCAACTAACAACTAAATTTCAGTTTGATCATGACCAAATTAACAACAACAAGCCTTTATCCCACTAAGTGGGGTTGGCTACAATAATCATTTTTCTCCATCATGTCTAATGAGTGTCATATTTTCATTTTTTATACAACATGCCCGTGTCTTTATAGGTCAACCTCTACCTTTCTTAACATAAATTAGATATAAAACATCTACTCTCCTAGCCGAATCAAAAGATGGCCAATGTTTAATATGAACAAACCATCTAAGACGACTTTCTCTAATCTTATCTGTCACTGAAGCTACACCAACCCTCTCACGGATATATTTGTTTTGCATTTTGTCTCTAAGTGTAAAGTCACTCATCCACCTAAGCATTCGCATCTACGCAACACTTAACTTAGTTTTATGCTTTTCTATTATAGGCTGTTTGTACTAAATTAAATTCTGGTTCGATCAATTTGATTCTATCAAATTGTTGACCGGTTCGGTGCTACAAATTTCAGATTTCTTTTGCAATTGGCTTGACCAATTTGAAAATCAATCCATCCAAATTAACCGAATGCTCACCCCTATTGACAACATGTGGGTTGAGTGTCACATACAAAAGATATGAGAGACAATACAATGACGAGCTTCGACGCGAGAAGAGGAAGAGGAAAATAAAACAACATTGAAGTTAGAGTATATTAATTTTTAAAGTTCTGAAAAAAATATTTTAGTATAAAATTTATTAAGTTGTAATATTAGACTTTCAAAAACAATGCAGAAATTTTATCTTAGTTTGATTTGGAAGTAAAAATCAAGAAACATTGAAGGTGAGGTAGGAAAAGGAGTTTAAGCTATGAAACCAAATAAGAAAATTCTGATTGTAATAGGGTTAAAAGAATGCCATAAGTAAAGAAGGAAGTGAACTCTTCTTACATAATCAATTTGGAAACCTATATGCATTAGTTTGGCTAAATTTTTCAAAGTTAATAAAAAGATAAATATTAGGATTTGTCATTAGAGTTGTCAAAAGCATTAATTATATTGGATATGAGCAATAAATAGGTATATAAGATGTGAAATGTTGATCGAAGGAAGAGAGCAATATCAAATAATGAATACAATATGGGAAAGCCACATTACAAGAGACTCAAGTAATTGAACATATATATAAATGGATAAATACTAATCAAGAGGTGTCAAAAATTGACTAGACACGCCAACTCGTCACGAACCCGACTAAGAAAATCGGGGTTCGAGTTGACCCAAATAATTTTCAGGTTGAGTTCGGGTTGGAGATCCTAACCCGTTTAATTTTTCAGACCGGGATTGAGTTGACACACCAACCCGAAATTGATGCAAACTGGTCTGCTAACCTGAAATTTACCCAAAATCAATCTGAGATTGATTAGCAATTGACCAGAATTCGATCCAATTGTGACCTAACCACTTATTATGCTTATGTTAAACAAGTTATACCGATTGGGTTCTGGCCAACAGAGAACACCAACTTCGGGTTAAATCCAACCCGACCAGACATGGGAACCCAATTTTGGCACCCCAACTAATAATGGATTTCATCATATGTTAGATGTTAATATCAAAGAAAATAGATTTCAAAAAGAAAGGGGTAAGACTTCTAAATAATTTGAGATGATTTCTTAAATGAAATATTATTGTCTAAAAGTTTTCAATAAAATACAATGCTAATGTTTAATCCATTTTTAACTGCATCCATGTAAGAGCATAAGCATAAAAAAAATTATTCACGAATTTGTAAAATTTAACCTATGGTTTCATTTTCATTACATGAATAGCCCCTATAAACTAAATGGATAACGGAAAAGAGTTTGTATGAAGAAAGAACGATTGAAAAATAGGTACTAGGAAATATATTGTATCTTATTTTAAATTTCTTTGCCACAACTATTAATGCAAATTTGAGATTTATACAAATGAGAAAGAGATGTATCAAGAATTTTGATTTAAGTAGCTCTTACTTGTTTGGATGATGTTTTAAGATTATTTAAAGTTTCAAGAAAATGTCATTACCGTCAATCGTGTGTTCCCATGTTGGGAATTCTAAATTCTCGAACGAGTCAAGACAATAGGAACAAAGCATACTTTTATATTTTTAAGGTCAATAGCACGACCCATACACAACTTTTGTCATCTATGGTAGAATCATTTGGCTAATGCTCGATAAACTTCCCAATTGCCCATATGCATGACTTTTGACATGTGGTGGGTTACCCTAACTCAGTTTTGCCACCGTTTTTGCAAGTTTTGTTAGGTGGAGTCTGTGACTTACTTTTCTCACCTACCTTCCACCTACCTCTCTCCCGTTTTCTTTAAATAGCCTCTTTTAGTTTGTCATAAGAACTAAGCCAAGTCCACTTGAGAGCTAAGATAGAGAAAGGAAGAGAGAAAGAGAAAGGAAAATTTTTTATAAATGTCGAGGCACTCGACGGTATAATTTCTCAAAGTACTAAAATCATCTGCAGCTCCGTGGACGTAGGCAGATTAGCCGAATCACGTAAATCTGTGTTATTTTCTAGTTTGCAATTTTTCGATCCGGTATTTCACTTTATTGTCGTCGTTTTTTCATAACAACTGGTATCAGAGATTTAACTCGGATCTAAGGAAGAATGATGGGCGGAGACAAAGTGATGACATCGAGGATTGAGAAGTTTAATGACACAATTTTTTGTTACTGTATGATGCAAATAGAAAACTACCTCTATGGAAAGAAACTACATCTTTCGTTACTGGGAAAAAAATCGATAAAGATGGATGAGGCGGAATGAAATTGTTGAATTGACAGGTTCTAGGGGTTATTCGATTAGCCCTGTTGAGGTCTGTTGTCCATAACGTCATAAAGGAAAGGACTACTACACATCTCACGACGGCTTTATCAAGTATGAAAAGTCACCGGTGAACAACAAAGTGTACTTGATGAAAAATTTATTCAACTTAAATATGAGATAAGGTGTTTCTGTTGCTCAACACGTGAATGATTTCAATATTATCACAAATCAATTGTTGTCTGTTGAAATTGATTTTGATAATGAGATACATGAGCTGATATTGTTAGCTTCATTGCCAAAAAAGTTCGGAATCTATGAAAATGACAGTTAGCAATTCTGCAGGTAAATTTAAACTGAAATATAATGATATTCGTGGTTTGATCTTGGTCGAGGAGGTGCGCAAGAAAGATTCTGACGAGACCTCAAGTTTGAGTTCGTTACTGATTGTCGATTTCAGAGGGAGATCACATGACACGAACTCAAATAGAGGAATATCAAAATCAAAGTCTGGTCAGCAGACAACCTACGGGAATTGTGGCAAGACTGAACACATAAAAAAAACAGCAAGAATCTTAAGAAGAAGAATAATGATAGCACAAACGTGGTAACTGAAGAAATACAGACACTATTGCTGACAGTTCATAGTCTTGTTGATGACTGGATACTGGATTCAAGGGCTTCTTTCAATATATCTTCCCACCAGGAGTTGATACAAAATTATGTTGCGGACGACTTTGAGAAGGTATATTTGGATGATGGAAAAGCTTTATACATTGTGGGGATGGGAGACGTTGATATTGAACTCCTTAGCAAGAGCAAACGGGCTTTGCAAAAGATCAAGCACGTTCTGGAGTTAAAGAAAAACCTCATTTATGTTGGGTGTTCTCAAATAACACCTGGAAGGTTACCAAAGGAGCATTAGTATTGGCTCGACCGTTCGAGGTAAGAAAAGTGACACACTATATATGATTACAAGTTTACTCAACACTGTTGATACTACTGTTGCAGAGAGCACGACAGATCTGCGACATTGCAGACTTGGTCACATGAGCCAGAGCTATAAAGAAATCTTGCAAGATAAGAATTCGAGCAAGTAGGAGTTGGCCAAGAAGGAGGAGACGAATTTCCTGCTAGGGAATCAAACTTAGGAGCTGACAGAACTTTCACATTGAAAGAAAATATTGCACAACAAATGAGTGTACCCGGTGAAGACTGCGCTTGATGACAATAAGAGGAACAAGTCTGGAATTGTTGCAAAAGACTTTCAGCTGAGGCAAGATATCGCCCATGCAGTGAGAGTTGTAAGAAAATTCATGAGTAACCCAGGAAAGAGCTTGGAGGTACAAAACTATGTTGATGCTAATATATCGACTAAGGGTGTTACTCTTGAAAAACTGAAATTGTGGTTGACTTCAGTTGGTCTTTCAACGTGAAGACATGAGTCATGAGTTGCAGAGGTAGAAGAAAGTGGAGAAAATCATGATTGCGGAAAAGGTCGATACTGTCAACAGAAAATGCAGCCAGTAGGTGGTGCAATTAGTGTCTCAGTCTTCAAGTGGAAGAATTGTTAGGTGGAGCCTGTAACTTACCTACCTCTCCCACCGCGTCTCACCTACTTCTCTCCCACCTACCTCTCTCCACTACCTCTTTCATGTTTTCTTTAAATAGTCTATTTTGACCTGTCATAAGAGCTAAGCCAAATCCACTTGAGAGCTAAGAGAGAAATGAAAAGAGAAAAAGAAATGAAGTTTTTTTGTAAACGTCGAGGAGCTCGACAGTGTAATTTATTAAAGTACTAAAATCCTCTGCAGCTCCGTGGACATAAGAAAATTAGCCGAACCACGTAAATCTGCGTTATTTTCTGGTTTGCAATTTTTCGATCTGATTTTCACTTTATTACCGTCGTTTTTGCATAACAAGTTTATTGCAAAATTTTTATTGAAATATTCAGTGAAATCATGAAGATGGACAAAACATTCTTCCACATTGTGTGGTAAGTTCATATTTTCATGAACATGGACGGGAATAAGAAATTTAGCTTAAATGCAAGTAACAAGAAAAAAAAGTTAAAGAATTTACGAAGCACTTTGAAAGCATCGAGAATGAACCACTCTGCCTATTTAAATTGCATAAAAGTTAGTTGAGTTGATTAGGAAATACAAACCTCATTACACCCCACGTATCAAAAGAAAAAAAAAGTATTTTGAATGAATGATGAGCTTCCACCCTAATAACATAGCATCCAAACTAATAGAGGACTAACACAATGATAGAAAAAATGGTGACGTATCTTGCAATTTTCGATTGATGATTATGTTATGGACCTCTCTTTGACAACAATTGAAGGTCTAGTAATGTCCAAGAGGATTCATTGCGCTTATGAGTTTGTGGGTAGTTCGAAGTTTAATTACAAACCCATATTTGAGCCAAATTGTCCCACGTCAAATGTTACCAAGGAAGATCATGGGTTTGAATTTCTGGTGATACATATAGAGAAAATGAGCAAGGCTACTAACAGTATAACATAACAACATTCATTTCTCCTGCTTATGCGGGTGCTGAACTCAACACCCGACTACGGGCGTTGAATGCTCCCCAAAGCGGGGCGCTTTGATCTAGCGAGGACAGAAACCACGTGACACTTCGCGGGAGCCCGCGAAATTTCATGGGAGGAGAAGCGGGGCGGAATCGCAATACCGCAACAAGGAAGGAGACGAGCCACGAAAGGGAAGACGGGACAGGATCTCAATTTTGTGTGAAGGAGGAGACATATCGCAAACTCTCGCGATCCAAGAAGCTGCTTCGCCCAAGGAGAGTTTTCTGAATCCTTCTTACCTTTCCCACCCCCTTCCCTTTATAGGAAGCTATAAATTGTTGCCCCCTGTGTATGTAAGAGTCGGCTTTTATTGTGTTTGTTCTCGAATTCCTCTGTGAAGTTCTTTTCCTCATTTGGGTTATATCCAAAAAGGTGGTGGTGCTCCTGTTGTATCCTCTTCGAGCTGGTGATTGTATCCTCCTTTTTACCTTCCCCAAACCTTCTCCTTCCCACGTTTCATCCACCAAACTCTCCCTTCATCACCAACACCATGTCGTCCCCTTTCCTGCAGGTTATTACTCCTGTCCAACCTTCCAAACTTCTTCCAACCATCACACTACTGTTGCCTACCACCTACAATCCTTCCCACTTGCTGTCCTTACAGTTCCACACATTCCCTTTGCTACCATCAGTGTCCCATGATTGTCGTCATCCCTCCCAATCATCCATATCTCTCAAGTCGACCTCCACCACCCGTTGGGATAATTTAAAAGTGTTTGCTCTTGTCGTTTAATATTTTGTATTGAATCATGTTGCAATCCTATTTTACTATTAATGAAAGTTTGGTTTCGTGTTTCCACTATTTTTCCTACCAGTTTCGATATCATTTAGTATCAGAGCTAGTCCAACCTTAATCTTATCCTATGGTTTCCTAGCATCTACCCCTACCCAAGCCACCTCCACCAAATTTTTCCTTTTGATTCCAACCCTAGCAATGTGCAAACAGGCACACCGAGCTTGACTCGAGAAGAGATTCAACGAGAAATCCGTCGTCTACTACGGAAACTTGCTGAGCTGGATGATGGGAACCAAGAAGAGGTTACATTCGACCGTGATCGAGAAAGTCAAAGAGAAGACAGTGATGAGGAGATGAATCTGTTTCATAGAAAAAATCACAGTGATGAGGAATATCGACCACACCGTTTTTGCATCCAATATTAAAAGAAGTCGAGAGTAGAGACCCCTTATGGAGGTCAACGAGAATTGACATCAAGTTGGATCTCCTAGAATTTGAATGAGGTATAGATCACAATGAGTTTAGCAACTGGCTACAATCAGTTGAACAAATTTTCGAATAAGAAGATGTGCTAGATGACAAATGAATCAAGCTAGCTGCCATTAAACTAAAGAAAAATGTCGCCTTATGGTGGGAAAAATCTACAAAAGCAAAGGAAAAAAGAAGTGAGAAGATAGCTAAGTGGGAGAAGATGAAGAAGGCAACACAGAAAATATACCTCACACCCCACTATCACTAGGAAATGTTTTTAAAACTCCACAATTTGCAACAAAGGGATTTTTTAGTTGAAGAGTTCACAGCCTAACTTAGCCACTTGCAATTGAAATGCGAGCTGACAGAGCCTGAGGAATATACTATAGTCAGATACCTAGGAAATCTAAAAGCCGCTATCAACAATGTGGCACAGTTGCAACCATATAACACTAGGGGAAGTCCAGACATTAGCCGTCAAGGTGGAAAAAAAAACAGAAGCAGAGCCGACAACAATCGTCCTTCAGGTAGCAACCTTCAGGTAGGCTGCCACCAACATTTACCACGACTGATAGGGATATCCCGAGAGACACAGACAAGTCTGGAATGACACAACGGATCAAAGCTAACAGAAACAGGAGATAAGTAGCTCCAATACGGTACCGACCAAGAAGCGTTACCAATGCCACAACTACTAACACATAGCATCCAACTGCCCCACGAGAAGGATAGTCACACTTATAGATCAAGGTGTCATACAAGAGATGAGCAACGACGAGAAAACTGAGAAACAGGATGAAGAGTGTCAACTTCCCCCGGACAAAGGAGAGACGCTCGTGATTCGACGGATCCTAGGATATTAGAGTTTCGCAGTAGCTTTGCCACAATGTATTTTACACCTGATGCATAATGAACGGAAAAGTATGTAGTCTAATCATTGAAGAATGAAGCAACAAGAACGTGACATCGACATATATGGTAACGAAATTGGGACTTGCGACTCAGAGGCATTCTCAGCCGTATTCATTGACATGGCTGAAGGAGAATCGAGTCAATATCGACCAAAAATGCTTGATAAATTTTCGATCGGAGGCCAGCTACAAATCCAAATGTGGTGTGATGTGGTTTTCATAGATGTCTGCCACCTTTTGTTGAGACGAATATGACAGTTTGACCAGAGGACTTAGCATGACGAATATAGAAATACATATTCTTTCACTAAGGAAGGGAACCACATCACCCTCCTTCCTTCAACAGAGCCCGAGATCACAGGATCCCTTATCAGCAGAACAACATCAATGAGGCAAGTTTTAATAATCACACTAGATGAGAGGACAGAGACACCCGCCCTAGATGCAGGATAGATACGACCGAGGTTATGTCAAGTCAAAGTTGTGCCAACAGCATCATCGTCGTGCGAGAAGGGTCAAGTTATACTCACTAAACGCCAGTTTGAACCGATCGTGAGTTATTTTGAGAAGATTCAACAGTGCAAGCGTGGTATGCAGCCTCAGAAGGATAGATCGACATGGACATTTACTCGCAAACTAAAGAAGACTAAAATAACTCGAGCAACAATGCAATCACCAGTGGGATCCGGGGTGGCTGATGACTCAATGAAAGCTTCGAACTAAGAAGTTGAAGCTTCCCAACCCCAGAAGACCGATGCGGGTGCTAAAATCAGCGCCCGAGTACGGGCGCTGAATGCACCCCGAAGCAGGGCGCTTCGATCCCGCGGGGCAGGAGGAATCGCAATACCATGTGAAGACGGGAGGCGAGCCGAGAGGCGCAAAGCGGGACAAGATCGCAATTCTACGCAAAGGCGGAGACACATCGCGAACTCTCACGATCCAGGAAGCTACTTCGCCCGAGGAGAGTTATCTAGATCCTTCATACCTTCCCACTCCCTTCCCCTTTAGGAGGCTATAAATCGTCGACCCCTGTGTGTAGGAGTCAGTTTTGATTGTGTTTTTTCTCAAATTCCTGTGTGGAGTTCTTTTATCCTTGTGGGTTGTATCTGATGAGGAGGTAGTGGTGCTCCGACTATATCCTCTCTGAGGTGATGATTGTATATCCCCTTTTGCCATCCCCAAACCATCTCCTCCCGACCTTTCATCCGCCAAACTCTCCCTCCACCAACACCCTGCCTTCCCCTTTCCTGCAGGTTATTACTGTTGTCCATCCTTCCGACCTCCTTTCACTCCTCCCAACCATCACACTACTGTTGTTGGTCACCAACAACCCTCCCCACTTGTTGTTCATACAACTCTGAACCTTCCCTTCGCTACCATCTGCCTCCCGTGACTGTCTTCATCCCTCCCCACTTGTTGTCCACTATTGTACATTTAATTGTTTGATTTTCATATATTGGTACGAAATATATCAAGATATCCTGATACCATTATTTGAAGTTATTGTAGTCACAAATTTGAATTGGATTAAGTGAGATCAAAGATCATTTTATATGAAGTAGTAAGGTTGGGTTTGACCCTACCAATTGGAGTCGTTTTAACTCAAAAATTAATTTTGGGTAAGTTAAATTAATTAAACTAACATGACGTAATTTAGGTTACTTAATTAACTTTGACTAATTGGTTGTAACAGTTAATCAAAATCCTAAACTTCAAACCACCAACATAATAAATCAAATTGAATTATTGAACACATAACATTCCTTAATTTTGAGCCCTCAATCCAGTGATTAAAAAATTTCATTTCAGCATTTAAGATCGAGTTCAAGCCAAATCAAGTTCAGGTAAATGAGTTGGCTCAATTTCTAAAATATAGTCATTTTATTCAACTATTAATGAGGTCATCATTATTTCAACTTCAATAATTAACATTTAATTAAGTTAAAAGTCGTGGTTAAAGCAAACGAGTAAGTCGTGTTCAAAACAAACCATACAAGGTTAATTAGTTGGTTTATGTTATGACACGGAGGTTTTCCCCAAAAGCTAAACCGGCGCATTTTCCCCCATTTATGTTTTCGTTTCATGTCTATCCCTCTTCTATTTATATATATTTTTATGCCTTGAGGTTTAGCTTATGTAAATTTCTGATTTCAGCTTGTGAGGATAGCCACCACTGTCCTATTTTCCCCTCCGATCGGTTGTATCTAACAGTTAGAGTGGTGCTTCGGTTTTATCTCTCTCCATAGTGGTGATTATCTTCCCTAACTGCCTCTCCAACCCTTTCCCTTACCACCTTTTTCCCTCCTCTCAGCCACAGACACTACTCGAGTTCCGTACTCTTCCGCAACTCCATCCTCCCGTCAACACTCACAGTCGCATAACCCATCCAGTTGCTTTGTTGCAGTCGATCTACCCATCTCCATCAAGTCCCTGCCTTCCTCCCTTATTGTTGTCGTCCAAAAACCTCCTTCCTGCTGCCATATCAGTCATTATCTCCCTATCTTCAACTCTCCCAGTCGTTCCCTCACTATCACAGCCTCACAACTCCCCCTCACAGCCATACAACAAACTACCAAACTACAAACCTACTCTGCTAATGGTCATTCTCAGCCATCCCGCCTGCTGTCAAGCCCCGTCGTTGTAACCTTTGAAATTTCAGCAATAATATCTGCATTTATATTATGGTTTGGTTAGAACTGGTATCATTTGATATCAGAGCTAGTCCAACCACAGTACTATCCTATAGCATTTGCCCCTTCCCAAGCCACCCCCACAAATTTTTTTTTCTCCCCTATTCCCAACGATAGCGAAAATTTTGACCTCATCCTCAACTCCACTTGTTGATTTTCAAAATCAGTAACTCTAAATTAAATTTTTAGCTCTCTCACCTCCCAACTCTAAATCCTAGCCATGCCACCATTAAGATACATGTCTGAGCCTTCCTGAGAGAAGATATGACAACAGATTCGCCGACTTCGACTGTGGATTAAGGACATGGAAAATGAAATACAATGGAGGCTACCCTCAACTGTGATTCGAAAAATCAAAAGGGCGAGATGAAGTGGGAAACACAACACCAGTTCCAACCAACTTACTACCGCCAAAAGTTGCAGATTCCAGCTTCTAAAGTGGAGAGACTGCTGCATCAAGCGACCCCCTAGCAACCATCCAGCAAAATTAATCCGCAAGTCTGTCACAACCATAAAATGTTGCAAGTGTCACGGATTTGGACATGCAAAAGCAAAATGCATAACCAATGGAGCGATTGATTTCACCGAGCATGGCGTCATAAAAAAGTTGAGTAAAGACACCACAGACACTGAAGACGGTGAGGATATAAACGATGAGAACTTGCTTCCAGTTGAGGAGAACAAGATACACTTAGTCCCAGCTCAACTAGTGGAAGAAGCTCAAACCGACTTCATTGTAAGTTGCCAATGAAGTTACGAGTCTGAGGCGCCGACAACAGACACAGGGCCCCCAATGGACAGAGCACAATAGATACTTCAAATTTATATGCCCCCTCCTGCGTTAACCCTACGGCAGGAGGTCCAACATGTCCAATGAGGAGTCATTATGTCCCATGTCAGGACTTTCATAGTGAGTAGTTTAGATCTTAGAATCGGATCAGCAGAGCTCCCATCACCAGATTTCAAGACGGGTGGGTTGAACCTCAATTCTGAAATGTGCCCTAGGAGCCTAAGGGGAATTAAAACTCTTCAATGGAATCCACGTCTTGTCGCTAAAGGAGATGTCTCTCCTAAGTGGTCATTAGTGGGAGTAGCACAGTCTGCCACATATTTCATCTCATAATTGAATTCCCTTCACATACTTGTTACTCAACCACAACACGCTGGGCAAGAGAAGTAGAACAAGAATATTTCAAAAAGGGCTCGAGAGTTACATTGTGAGAACCGCCTCTACATGCAGCTCCTGCTCAAAATGTGCCAAAAGAAGATGGCTACGTATTCTACCAAAATGTGTTGTAAAATGACAACGCTTGCATGATCTACCTACCAAGGGACTTAACACCGTATTATGAGGATCCAGGAGCTTCGGCGAATGAGATCCAAGCTACCCCAGCCCCAAGAGAATGACACAGAGGTTTTCTTCCAAAAGCTAAACCGGTTTGGACCGAACCAGTACAATTGAGAGAGGGGCCGAACCGGTCCCCCTCTCTTTTCATTAGGCGAGAAGTTTCCACTTCCTATTTTCATTTCCAGCCCATCCCTCTTCTATTTATATGTGTTTTTATGTCTTAGGGTTATGTTATTTTCTAATTTCAGTTTGTGAGGACAGTCGTCAGCGTCCTATTTTCCCCTTCAAGGGCTTTATCTGGCGGTTAAGGTGGTGCTCCAGCTGTATTCCTCTCCCCGGTGGTGATTATCTTCCCTAAATTCCTATCAGCCATTTCCCTTACTATTTTTTTCCCTTCTCTCAGCCACAACCACTATTCGAGTTCCCTCTTCCGTAACTCCATCCTACCGTCAACACTCACTGCCGCATAACCCACTCAGTTGCTTTCCTTCGGTTGCGTGATCTACCAGCTCCACCAAGTCCCTGCCTTCCGCCCTTATTGATGTCGTCCAAAAACCACCTTCCCGCTGTCGTATCACTCATTACCTCCCTGTATTCAACTCTCCCAGTCGTTCCCTCACTATCACAGCCTCAGTACTCCCCCTCATTGCCATACAACAAACTAACAAGCTGCAACCTACTCTACCCTTGTCCCCTCCTGCTACAACGCTCAATTCAAGCCATCCCGTCGCCGCCCCAGACTGTCTTCTTATGTTTTTCATCGGTTATCTTCTCTGTTTTGAAGCGTCATCATTGTAACCTTTTAAATTTCAACAATAATATTTGCATTTGTATTTTGATTGGGGTTAGATCAGGTATCAATTTGCTTATTTATTCATTTAGTGATTTCAGGTATTTATGTAATA
>JXCR01089488.1:5462-21029 GCA_002079205.1 Phalaenopsis hybrid cultivar
AACCCTAAACCAATAGGATTAGCTAACCTAAACTCTAGGTTAGTTAGCCCTAAACCAATCGAATTAGCTAACGTAAACCCTAGGTTAGTTAACCCTAATTCATAGGATTAGCTAAGCCTATACCGCAGGTTAGTTAACCTTAAACCAAAAGGATTAATTAATTTAAACCTTATGTTAGTTAACCCTAAACTAATAAGATTAATTAACCTAAACCTTAGGTTAGTTAACCCTAATCCAATAGGATCAGTTAACCTAAACCTTAGGTTAGCTAACCCTAAACCAATAGGATTCGGTAAGCCCAAACCTTAGGTTAGTTAAACCTTAAACCAATAGGATTAGCTAACCTAAACTCTAGGTTAGTTAGCCCTAAACCAATCGAATTAGCTAACCTAAACCCTAGGTTATTTAACCCTAAACAAATAGGATTAGTTAACCTAAACCCTAGGTTAGGTAATCCTAAACCAATAGGATTAGTTAACTTAAACCCTATGTTAGTTAACCTTCAATCAAGATTAGTTAACCTAAACCTTAGGTTAGTAAACCCTAATCCAACCCTAATCTTTAGGTAAAACAAACCTCAATCATAGCTTAGTCTTAAGCTAAACTTACCCTAAACCTTAGGTTAAGAACCTTACCCATAAGTTGAACACAGGAGAACCTTTTAGGTAAAACCTTAAGCCTAAGTTAAACCTAAACCCCTCAACTTGAACATCAATTAAGAAATAAAATAAAATACATTGGGAGGGGTAAATTTTACATAAAACATATTAAAACTTAAATAAAACCAAATGCAACAAGACTCTAAAGTATGGCTTTGAGGTTAAGTCAACTTCAAAGTCGTCAACTTCACATAAGTAATAACAAATGAACAAAAATAACTGAAATAAAATATTTAAAATCTGATAACAAGATGTAAACAATCTAAAATATTTCAATCCTAAAATTGATGAAGTAATTCAAGAATTAATCAAATCTTAATCACAAAGATCACATAACGCTACTTAAACCCCTTTTTGTTCTAGCTTACGAAGATTCCTTGGACGATGCATTTTGTGGATGTTGACAAGAATTTTTTGGTTCTTGTGGGCAACCACCTTTCGGACTAAGTAAACTAGAGCATCCGGCGACCCGGGACGACGAAACCATAAACATCTTGACTGGGTTACCACTAATAATTAAAATTTAATAAAAATTTGATAAAACATTATTTCTTTATTTGCTCTATTTATTGCTTTATGTATCTCAACGCATGTTTTTTACTGCTTTTATCAAACATAGAATGCATGCGTTAAGGATAAATAATGAATAAATAAAAGTTGTTTAGATTATGGAGTACGTAGAAATCATGGCACTAGGGAATTACTTTTGCTTAAGTGAACTTAACCTTGTCTTAAGTTTGAACTATACCTCCACTACCCTTTAATTAATTCACTATAAAATTATCAAAATAAATAAAACTCTTAATAATAAGATTGAAGGACCTGAAGACTTGAAGACACTTGAACAAGGGGCAGACTTTGTGGGCAATTCGTTCAAGACCCTTTCTTTAGTTTAAATAATAACCCTTATGATTTCGATGTTGTCTTTTATGACATAAAACCTCTCTTTTTGTTAGCCCCCTGCATAGTCCCGATATGCAGCATGTCCTAACTTGTTTTAGGATTTTGAGGTAGTCACTCGACATAAAACCTTCTATCTTTCTAGGCTTTTTGTGTAAATCATCATTACACAAATCTAAGCCATAATTAATAAAACTGACAAGAGTTAACTTAAATTAATGTCATCCTCAATTGAGCCAAACCTTAGGATAGTTTGGAGGATTACCAAAAACCTACCCTAAATCTTTAATCTCTCCTACTTCTCTTCCTTTGATTCTTAAAACAAAATCTTTCACTTTTGAACCAATCCCTATTGAAAACTCCACAATCATATTCATTGAAAACCCTTCTTTTTGAACTCATGAAAGCAAAAGATTCTTGACTTTTATCGAGAGTTTTCTTAAGTGATACATTCACTTAAGATGTAATTAACTATAGGGGCTTACCCTTATAGGGAAATTAAAAGAACCTAAACTTAAAATAAATCTTATTTGACTCCCATATCGAATAGAAGAATCTGTCGGTTATCATGCAAACTTGCAGATCAAACAAAATTCATTTATTTCTATAGTTTATTTAATTGAGCTTATTATCAGGTAGTGTATTACCTTTCAGGGTGGTACATTACTTGTGGTTAGCTTGATTATCCAAACTGTAGAAATCAATGGGATCAGTTTGACCCACCCCATTTTCTTCAAATTAAAATACATAATTTCTAAACACTATATTTCACAAAATTAAATCGCACCCAGCTGCATGGCGACCGACACAAGCTCAATGTTATTATGCCTTCTGTTGAACAAAAAAAGTTGGAAAGAAGGAAAAGCAAGCTCAAAAGAGTGTGCTTGATGAAATTAAGACTAATAAATCACAAAGGCTGTGGAATCTTCATCCAAGTTTTCATAAATAACCAAAAGAGATTGAAGAATTTAGATACCTAGTTGGAAAAGAAAATGCTAAAAAATGGCGTCATGTTTTTCTGGAGAATGCCAAAGAAGGCTCGCTGTACTCGGAATTGTATTCAGCATCAAGGAAATTTGATGAAAAATTAAACAATGCCAATACATAAATAAAAATAAATGAGGTTGAGTTATGTACAACAAATAATGGAAGAGAAAAGAACTTTTCAAATAAACTTCNTACATTGGGAGGGGTAAACTTTACATAAAACATATTAAAACTTAAATAAAACCAAATGCAACAAGGCTCTAAAGTATGGCTTTGAGGTTAAGTCAACTTCAAAGTCATCAACTTCACATAAGTAATAAAAAATGAACAAAAATAACTAAAATAAAATACTTAAAATCTGATAACAAGATGTAAACAACCTAAAATATTTCAATCCTAAAATTGATGAAGTAATTTAAGAATTAATCAAATCTTAATCATAAAGATCACATAACGCCACTTAAACCCCTTTTTGTTCTAGTTTACGAAGATTCCTTGGACGATGCATTTTGTGGATGTTGACAAGAATTTTCTGGTCCTGGTGGGCAACCACCTTTCGGACTAAGTAAACTAGAGCATCCGGCGACCCGGGACGACGGAACCATAGACATCTTGATTGGGTTACCATTAATAATTAAAATTTAATAAAAATTTGATAAAACATTGTTTCTTTATTTGCTCTATTTATTGCTTTATGTATCTCAATGCATGTTTTTTTACTGCTTTTATCAAACATAGAATGCATGTGTTAAGGATAAATAATGAATAAACAAAAGTTGTTTAGATTAGGGAGAACGTAGAAATCATGACACTAGGGAATTACTTAGCTTAAGTGAACTTAACCTTGGCTTAAGTTTGAACTATACCTCCACTACCCTTTAATTAATTCACTATAAAATTATCAAAATAAATAAAACTCTTAATAATAAGATTGAAGGACCTGAAGACTTGAAGACACTTGAACAAGGGGCAGACTTTGTGGGCAATTCGTTCAAGACCCTTTCTTTAGTTTAAACAATAACCCTTATGATTTCGATGTTGTCTTTTATGACATAAAACCTCTCTTTTTGTTAGGCCCCTGCATAGTCCCGATATGCAGCATGTCCTAACTTGTTTTAGGATTCTGAGATAGTCACTCGACATAAAACCTTTTATCTTTCTAAGCTTTTTGTGTAAATCATCATTACACAAATCTAAGCCATAATTAATAAAACTGACAAGAGTTAACTTAAATTAATATCATCCTCAATTGAGCCAAACCTTAGGATAGTTTGGGGGATTACCAAAAACCTACCCTGGATCTTTAATCTCTCCTACTTCTCTTCCTTTGATTCTTAAAACAAAATCTTTCACTTTTGAACCAATCCCTATTGAAAACTCCACAATCATGTTCGTTGAAAACCCTTCTTTTTGAACTCATGAAAGCAAAAGATTCTTGACTTTTATCGAGCGTTTTCTTAAGTGATACATTCACTTATGATGTAATTAACTATAGGGGCTTACCTTTATAGGGAAATTAAAAGAACTCAGACTTAAAATAAACCCTATTTGACTCCCATGTCGAATAGGAGAATCTGTCGGTTATCATGCAAACTTGCAGATCAAACAAAATTCATTTATTTCTATAGTTTATTTAATTGAGCTTATTATCAAGTAGTGTATTACCTTTCAGGGTGGTACATTACTTGTGGTTAGCTTGATTATCCAAACTGTAGAAATCAATCGGATCAGTTTGACCCCATTTTCTTCAAATTAAAATACATAATTTCTAAACACTATATTACACAAAATTAAATCGCACCCAGCTGCATGGCAACCGACACAAGCTCAATGTTATTATGCCTTCTGTTGAACAAAAAAAGTTGGAAAGAAGGAAAAACAAGCTCAAAAGAGTGTGCTTGATGAAATTAAGACTAATAAATCGCAAAGGCTGTGGAATCTTCATCCAAGTTTTCATAAATAACCAAAAGAGACTGAAGAATATAGATACCTAGTTGGAAAAGAAAATGCTAAAAAATGGCGTCATATTTTTCTGGAGAATGCCAAAGAAGGCTTGCCGTACTCGGATTTGTATTCAGCACCAAGGAAATTTGATGAAAAATTAAACAATGCCAATACAGAAATAAAAATAAATGAGGTTAAGTTATGTACAACAAATAATGGAAGAGAAAAGAACTTTTCAAATAAACTTTTTACATAACAGAGATTTAAAGAGAAAAGCAAGGTAGGAACTAGTGAAAGTGCTTGAAATGTTGTAAGTAGGGGCAAGAAGAGTTTTGATGTTGAAGAGAAAGAAGAAAGCAAAAAAGGTTTACCGATATGTGAGAGTTCAAGTTCAAGAGTATGTTTTTTGGGTTGAGAAAGAGTGTTGATTGCTTGAGAAGGAAACCCATGGTGATTAGTGATGACAAAAATGCTCATGAAAATGCAATTTTCAAGAATAAGAACTTGATCACCAACATTATCTCAAGAATAACCAAGAAAGATGTAAGGAAATGAGGTTTCTTCATGTATGCATTCAAATTTTTTTTTATTAGATGAATTATTCTAGTCATGATTATTTCAATGCCTGAATAATAATAACATCATTGTAAATTTATCTTATGTGAACATCAGCTTGCATTGTTGGTTAAAGTACTTTTTAGAATGCATTCATTGTTATGATATATTTTCATTTTTTTTTAATATCATAAGTGGAACAATAAAGTACTAAAATAGATGATAGTGTGTGTGGCAGCACGGCCGACGCTCCAAAGCAAAACAGTTATAAGATAAAAATATAATTAAACATCCAATTGAAAGTTGCAAATGAGTCATATTTTTAGAATTGAAACATTGTTTACTTGATCTTCACACTTTTTCTTCATGCAATTAATAGCCCGTAGGTGCAGCCTTGCATAAAAAGTTTTAGTTTGAGTTATGTACTTTTAATGTCTTGCATTGTAAAAAATTTCAAGGTGGGATATGTTTACCCTTTAATAAAAAAATTTGAAAATTGCAGGGATATAATTTACCCACTTGTTAAAGTATTTGACTATTTAGAGGTGTGAAAAAAGTCTGTCTCATCAGCAACTGGTTGAAGAGTTAGAGTGTCGCGCAACTAAGAACTACTACATCATCTCGCATAGCTCATGCCAGCTTGGTGAATTATAAGCTTGTAATAGCCTTTTTTTGAATTTTTTTTTTCACAGGCGAGGTTGTCATCTATCCAGTGGTTCTGATATTTATTTAAATGAATATTTTTACATTTTTTTCTTCTTTTGAATGAAGTCATTTGAAAATGATGTTAAAGAATTTTCTTTTTTATTTACTTGATAATCTTGTCATATGAGATAATTGGTTGATTTGTTCTTTTTGAGTGTGGGAGTGTCGTCTCAGTGACGTGTCAGTTATTCCTACTTTCAAGGATTTGCAAATTTGGGCTTACCAGCATGCTTTTGCATTTCTTTGAAGTGTATCTTCAACTCCTCAATGGATGGAAAATGAATCAGACCAACTGAACTGAAAAAGACTATAATTCAAAATTCGTATGTACATTGTACTTAGAATCCCTTTAAAAAATTGATGTTCTAGATTTAGAGTTTTATTAATCTAATGGCCACTTTGTCATACCCCAACTAAAGTAAACCAAGGGGTACAAACTAAGATTGAATAAATTTAGTTACTATGACTATTCAGCTAGCCATAAGTGGAGACACAGTATTTGGAGTCAAACCATGTTGAAAAAATGGGCACACCCTTGGAGCTTGGTAGCACTTTTTTTGGAGTCAAGGAGCACTTGGGACCATGAAAGCTTGCCAGTCATTAATAGGGAAGCCCAAAGTTTTTAACTTCTAAGGACTATCTCCATATGCCCCTTACCTCACTAATGGCGCCCATGTGTCAAAAATTTATGATAAAAATATTAATTTATTTTTTGTACAACCTTTCGTATACCCCCAAAGAAAACGTAAATACAATATAAAAGGTCATAGAACTGGAGCCTATAGTATTTTTTTATTTCATATTGCAATAAACAAAATAGCTAGAGCCTTTCTATCTAGGAATCTCTCACCCTCTTTTTTTCTATCTACTTTTACACTTAACCTACATTTTTTTTGTTTTCTCAATCTTATAGTATTTACAAGTTAGTTTCATGTATTGACTACATACACATTTGATTTATACAACTGAAGAAAAATAAATGCAGCATAATATTAATTTCAAAAATAAATTAATCAGACGAGGAAAATAAAAATTGATTTTAAACTTTTTTATTTTCTTATCTTTGACATAAAATTAGAGAAATATCTTAATTTGTTTAGAAAAAATTTATTATTCAATTTCTTATTTTCTTATTTTTTATATTAAACAATTTGGTAAATAATACAGAGAACTACTAATTTTTTTTAATGTGAAAAACAAAAAAAAGAAAAATTTTATTGGCTGATGTAAGGAATTTAACGATCGTGGCATCATGTTCTAATTAGTGTTGTTCATTGTCGTAATTACTATTAGGTTTATCATGTCTGTGGTGTTTTATTGAGACGATGAGCATTGCAAACCTTGTAGACAACCCACAGATAATAACAAAGCATGTATAAAAGAAAAAAAAAATTTAAGCCAATCAAAATTAATGGCTCTATTAATGAGAACACAAGGCTACACATGAGTGTTCGTTATTTGAAATATTTGAGTAAATTTTATTGAAGATGCATGTTTTTCAACAATAATGAAAGATGAAAAATTTTAAAGGATTAAAATTTGTATAGAAAACTTACTTTATTTCTAAATATTTAAAACAATGACAAGAGAAGCTTCAAGAAAAATCATAAGATAGTATTAACATAGATGAGAAGTATAACTAATTAGATTCAAACATGTGTGTTTCTTAGAACCATGTCTTTATTATTGTCTATATTTAAATATATATTTATCATTTTATAATCAATGAATTGATCCAATCAAATTTTTCCTTTTTTTTCTTTTCTTCCTTGTCCTTTTTTTTAAAAAAAAATTATCTTTCTTTCTTTTTTTTTTCTCTTTTCTTTTCTTTTTTTTTTCGTCTTTATATATTTGAAGAAAACTCTTTGATTTTAATTTCCTTTCAAAAGAATTTCAAAATATATTTCAAAATTAATGTATATTTTTATTCTAGTTCATGAAACTTCAATTTGATCTAATATGTGAATAAATAGGCTAAAATCCTTAGGAATTCAAAATAGCTTAAGAGAATCAAATTTATAGGAATACAAAGTGGGCAAATGGATCAACAACCACAAGGGTTAATATTTTGTCAAAGGAATGAGATTCCAAGAATTTTTGTTGGGAAATGTTGTCTTCCTTTTTTTAGCTTAAATTATTGTGTTTGACACTAATCATCTACAAATATATCTTCTAAAAGAACATTTCATAAGTGCATGGGTTCTCCATCAAAGATAACAACCTTATTTTGTATTTAAGCTTCCATCTTAAGTGATTATTTTGTATTTAAGCTTCCATCTTAAGTGATAAGCTGTCATCAGTATTGTAGAGTTTGAATTTTATAATTCTCTATTAAGAGAAAAATTATGGCTAGTAAATTCAAATTGCGGTGCTCGACGCTTCCCTTTTTCAAGTGTCAGAATTTTAAGAATTTTCTTAAAAGAGAGATAAGTTTCGTAGGCACTAACGATAGATTTTATATTATCTCATACTTATTCCATCTCCTCTTAAATTGTCTTAAAAAAATAAGGATTAACTTGTAAAATAAGTGTTCAAACTCGTTGTAGACATCTATAAGAAGAGGTTTCAAACTTCATCTTGAATATTTTAGATGGTTGTTTTTATTTTAAGGTAGATTTTTTAGATTGTCACGACGTTTAGGTAGACTAAAGAGTAAAATTTTAGTACATTGATGCTTGGCAATAATTTCTTTTATAAAAAACAAATGTGTTATCATCAATTGTATTGTAATTAACAAAAGCTCAGCCAAGTTTGATGATAGAGTTATTAACAATGTGTGAGTTGACAGAAGTAAAATGAAGAATTTTGTTGTACAAAAGACATTTTCTTATAAATGAATCATAAACAGAATGTCGACAACCGATTAATTTAAATTTTGATTTTTTTTTTTTCATTTAATTTTAAAATCATATTAGAGGACATCATCTTTCATGTAGTTGGATATAAAGAAGAAATCAATGGAAAGTTTGTAGGCAAATATTTGAACCTTAATAAAATTAAGATCAAATTTGTTTGAAGGAGAACTCAATGATTTTTAAGGTTGGATAGGGTGAATGGGGGAAATGCTTTTGTATTAAAGATATTCAATTTTAGGTTGAAGTTTTGATTTTGATTTTAGGTGTGTTTTCAAACAATTTTAGATTTAATAATTCATGATGGCAATGAACCAGTAAATGATAGACTCAGACTTGAACAATGTTAGAAGGCCCTAACCTAAACGAAAAAGCAGAACCATCCACAAGGAGGTCCAACAAATAACATCCTAATACTTTCTCATTAGACTTGATTTAAATGAGAGGTACGGGACCTAGATTTAAGGATTAGAGGGTGGGACCTAAAATTCAATGATGTTTGGTGGACTCATTCCATGACGTGATGAATGAAAGTCTAGAGGAAAGAAATGTAATCTAAGTCTGTAAGAAGTACAAAGACACTACTAATGGATAATAATATAAGTCAATACTAGAGATAGAAATAGGAATCATCCCTAGCGGAGTTGCCAGAAAAACTTTGGTGAAGTTTTTTTTATCAAATGTATCAATCACAGTTCATAAAAAGTTTCTCTCTAAATGATTAAATACGTCATTTGAAGAATATTATAATACCCAGAAATGAAGAAATATTACCTTGAAATGGATCTAATCATTTAGATGAAAAATATCTTTAAGATTTATTATATTATATAAACTAAAGATTTTATTTTATTCTAGACAATGTTATCCCTAAATAGGCAAGCCCTCATAGTTAGTTACATCTCTCGAGTTGTTAACTCTAAAGAAAACCCTCGTCAAAAATATTAACTTATATTATTTTGATTTCAAGATTGAATAATTCAAAGTTGGAATTTCTAAGAGTGGTAAATTGATCGAAGTTTAGAATTTTGAAGGATGGAATTCAAAGATTGAGACTTACATTTCAATGAGAGTACATCATGTAAAAACCAACAAAAAATAAACCAACCTAAAGAGGTAGATTTACCTCAAAGATTTTGAATTAATGATTGTTGGAAAAGTTAATGATAAAATCAGAGGGATTGACATGGGTTGGATAGGCTGGTTTGAAAAGGTTAAGTTTAGGGGTTTAAGATTAGGAAGATATTTTTGAAAGATTAACTTTTAAAAATTGTGTGTTAGAAACATCCCTAAACTAACGGAGTAGAATGGGGTGTGAAAGATTTATAGATGGAGGAGAAACTCTAATTTTCAAACAAACCTTGGCTCTACAATGAGACTAAGTATGCAGACTAACCTAAATTTTGGCCATAAAGTCCCTGGTTAAAACACCAATGGATTTCTATCATTGTAGGTGAATTGGTATCCCTTAATTATTAAGCTGCCATATAACCAGAAATTTTCACTTAACGCTATAACAATGACAAGTGAAAATTTCTTAGCTAAAGGTGGATAGAGGTGTCTTTTTCACTAACCAAAGCTTACTTTAGTCTAGAGGACTTACTAATTTTAGCGGTTAAAGAACTTTTTTTTATATGCCCAACTAATATATTCTCCTCCATCCCGTACTTACCAATATTATGCAACTCATGTTGAAGGGTCAGGTCAAGAATGCCAAGAGCTTTCAATATATCTTCCTCCCAAACAAGTGTGGGGTATAACATCTCTTTCAATCCTTCCTACCTCTTTGGAGGACCCACTCATTCTTTGTAAAGAAAAACACGCTCTAAAAATTTTTAGAAAAGTCCCATGACATAAGATTCACCCAATTTTTAATGCCCCAACATGAAACACACCCATGAAGTCTATAAATTCTAACAAGATAGTTGGCATTCAAATTTGCATGACACTCTCAGAGCAAAATAATCAAGCCCATGAAAACCATCAAGGCCCTAAATGAGAATTGTGATATAAGATTACATGATAGGATTTGAATATAACAATCAACTTACAAGTTGGAGAAAATCTCAGTACTGCATGCAAGATCACCTTAGAGAAGGTGATAGACCAATGCAAAAGAGTGTGCCAACTCAAATATTTTGGCAGCAAATGCCACTAAATCATTTGGAAAGTGAAATGTTTTGTGAAGCACTGTTAGGCCCTTTATTGTGATAATAAAGGCAGTGTCATCAATCACGATCACACCACTACCTTCTTTTGTCCCACTTCCCCCAAGTGATAAACATATAAGCATAAAGAACGAGGTCACAAGTCTAGAAAAATTTTTTTATACCACAACCTTGAGGCACGTCTTCTCTTGCACCGACGCTTCGTGGACACATTGGACAGTCTTTGGTGTGGTTGTTTGCCCATGGTTTGAAATAATAAGATAATTTTCCTTTGAAAAAAAAACAAAGACAAGGGCACACATACAACAAAAGAAAGAAAAAATTCATCAGATGATTTAAGAAATAAAAAATCATAGGAATTGTTCGACCTTTATGATTTTGTAAAAATTCTCTTTGGCGTTGACCTTGCATCCCCATGTCAATCATAGTTCCCTCCTTCATCCATCATCTCTGTGGATTCTTAGCAAACTTGAGAAATAGTAAATTTTCTACTGAGATGAGCAATGTCGTGAGGAACAAATGATTTGATTGCTTCCAACACGATTTGTCTGATGAAATCGGTCCACCTCCTTTGAGGGAAGNACAAAGACAAGGGCATACATACAACAAAAGAAAGAAAAAATTCATCAAATGATTTAAGAAATAAAAAATCATAGGAATTGTTCGACCTTTATAATTTTGTAAAAATTCTCTTTGGCGTTGACCTTGCATCCCCATGTCAATCATAGTTCCCTCCTTCATCCATCATCTCTGTGGATTCCTGGCAAACTTGAGAAATAGTAAATTTTCTACTGAGATGAGCAATGTCATGAGGAACAAATGATTTGATTGCTTCCAACACGATTTGTCTGATGAAATCGGTCCACCTCCTTTGAGGGAAGACAATTGTCTCAACATATAACTACAAGCATTCATCACCACCAATTCAATATATTTAATTATGTCGGCCAACACCTCCATCAAGGGAAGACAATAAATCACCGAAAGACTAAGAGTCTTGATCGCCTCCAACACGACCTAATGGATGGGGTTGGTTAACACCTTATTGAGAGAAGATTGTTNGACTACAAGCATTCATCACCACCAATTCAATATATTTAATTATGTCGGCCAACACCTTTATCAAGGGAAGACAATAAATCACCGAAAGATTAAGAGTCTTGATCGCCTCCAACACGACCTAATGGATGGGGTTGGTTAACACCTTATTGAGAGAAGATTGTTGCCTCGTCGTAGGATCAGAAGTCTTAACTTCCTTCAAGTTCGATCTATTCAACGAAAGCAACAAGCCCTTTCAATTTGTAAGAGAAGGCTTTGGCTTTACCGTCTCGAATACAAGCATGAGGGAGGAAGGATGGGCCCTCCATAGCGCCCCAAGGCTATTTATGAGCTTAAGAGGGGAAAAAAAGGACAAAAAAGACTTGGAGGGAAAATGCAATTTTTTTTTAAAATATTTTTCTTTTAAACATAATGCAAATAAGGAACAAAACCCCTCCTAATTTTCTCCTTAATTGGTTTCCTTCTTCTATATATATATATATATATATATATNTCAATTTTTTTTTAAAATATTTTCCTTTTAAACATAATGCAAAAGAGGAACAAAACCCCTCCTAATTTTCTCCTTAATTGGTTTCCTTCTTCTATATATATATATATATATATTATTTTTTGGGAAAGAGCAACGGTGACTCCCTACGTGTTAATATTAAAAAAATATACATAAAATGGGAGGGGGAGAGGATCCCCGTCTATAAAACACAAAAAATACAATTAACTCGCCCATATGGGTCCTCTCCCCACAGTACAACTTACACAAAAAAAGAAGCTTCAAAATACAGATATACCCAGAAAACCAGAAAGCCAAAAAAAGAGTAATTTGGTGATCTTGTATAGTTGATAGATAACTTGAAGAGTGAAAAAGCGAAACATGCAGAAAGGATGCCTTNTCATAGGGGTCCTCTCCCCACAGTACAACTTACACAAAAAAGAAGCTTCAAAATACAGGTACACCCAGAAAACCAGAAAACCAGAAAGCCAAAAAAAGAGTAATTTGGTGATCTTGTATCGTTGATAGATAACTTGAAGAGAGAAAAAACGAAACATGCAGAAAGGATGCCTTCTGTTTAACAGAGTACGCCAAAAAGGTCTCCACGGGTAGCAAAGAAGCACACAAACCTTGAGACGAAAACTGAGAACAACCTGTAGCAAAAAATAGAACCATGTTGACCTCACTTTTGGTTGAGGTTTAGAAAACTTCTTTAGTAGCCTAGGTCTAGCCATAGGACTTTCNATGATCACCAACATTATCTCAAGAATAACCAAGAAAGATGTAAGGAAATGAGATTTTTTCATGTATGCATTCAATTTTTTTTTTATTAGATGAATTATTCTAGTCAGGATTATTTCAATGCCTGAATAATAATAACATCATTGTAAATTTATTTTATGTGAACATCAGCTTGCATTGTTGGTTAAAGTACTTTTTAGAATGCATTCATTGTTATGATATATTTTCATTTTTTTAATATCATAAGTGGAACAATAAAGAACTAAAATAGATGATAGTGTGTGTGGCAGCAAGGCCTACGCTCCAAAGCAAAACATTTATAAGATAAAAATATAATTAAACATCCAATTGAAAGTTGCAAATGAGTCATATTTTTAGAATTGAAACATTGTTTACTTGATCTTCACACTTTTTCTTCATGCAATTAATAGCCCGTAGGTGCAGCCTTGCATAAAAAGTTTTAGTTTGGGTTATGTACTTTTAAAGTCATGCATTGTAAAAAATTTCAAGGTGGGATATGTTTACCCTTTAATAAAAAATTTTGAAAATTGCAGGGATATAATTTACCCACTTGTTAAAGTATTTGACTATTTAGAGGTGTGAAAAAAGTCTNGACAACTGTAATATTTTTCATCAAAGAAGACAGTTGCATACTACAAATTTACCCATATATGCATGAATTTATGTAATTCAATGTAGATTTGTATTAGAAATCAACATAACTATACACAACATCAAAACCGTGCCTTCTTTTTATAAACTAGCAAATCAACCATAATTTCCCATGACTGATAGAAGATATCTAAATATAGCCAAGAATGTCAAACATAATGACACAAGTTAGCTAAACTGCAATTTACATAGTTAAATTCTCAGCATGCAAGCCATTGTTTTGTTTGCCTTACATTGTGCTGCATCTTTTCTTACTTCTCTCCTCAAATTACTTTTGATTAAGAAATATTTGCCACTTTTTAATTGAAGAGTATGAAGTGTAAGTATAAGCTTCCCAAATCTAATGTTATTATTGTATGATAAAAAAACAATTGAGGAAGTATATTACATCTCTAAAACTTCATATAACTAAATCAAATTGTAGATTTTAAGATAAAAATCATTTCCTAATTTAAACCTTACTAATGAAAACATGCCCATCATAGCAAGAAAATCGAGGAAACTAGTTAAGTTACAAGNCAGTGTTTTCAAATATAGTCCAGTTCGGACTTTTCAATTGCTGTGTAAAATACCAATCTGCATGTGGTATTCATTACTCTTAAATTCTATGTAAAAGTTTTATCTGAGCGTCATTAAACTGTTGTTTGGTACAACTGTAATATTTTTCATCAAAGAAGACAGTTCTTTATCGACTTAAGAGTTGCATACTACAAATTTACCCATATATGCATGAATTTATGTAATTCAATGTAGATTTGTATTAGAAATCAACATAACTATACACAACATCAAAACCGTGCCTTCTTTTTATAAACTAGCAAATCAACCATAATTTCCCATGACTGATAGAAGATAACTAAATATAGCCAAGAATGTCAAACATAATGACACAAGTTCGCTAAACTGCAATTTACATAGTTAAATTCTCAGCATGCAAGCCATTGTTTTGTTTGCCTTACATTGTGCTGCATCTTTTCTTACTTCTCTCCTCAAATTACTTTTGATTAAGAAATATTTGCCACTTTTTAATTGAAGAGTATGAAGTGTAAGTATAAGCTTCCCAAATCTAATGTTATTATTGTATGATAAAAAAACAATTGAGGAAGTATATTACATCTCTAAACCTTCATATAACTAAATCAAATTGTAGATTTTAAGATAAAAATCATTTCCTAATTTAAACCTTACTAATGAAAACATGCCCATCATAGCAAGAAAATCGAGGAAACTAGTTAAGTTACAAGTGCTAATATTCAAATATATAAACCCGTAACAGTTGAAATGTATTTTAATTTCAGAAGATAACATTCAAACTGAGTATTATATAAAATCAAAAGCGCTAAAATAAAATAATTCAATGACAAGTGATGCTAATCCACACTGTATTTAGCTGCTGCCTCTATATATCAATTTAATAAACTTAAAAAAGATGAGTATATACACAAAGAACTTACTCTTGCGAGATAACAAAGACTCCCATAAGCGAGTGGCTTTAGAAATCAACAGAGAATTCTGAACAGAAGAACTTGAGATACGATCATCCCACAATTCACCTTCTAGCTTAGCTTTATTTCTAATCTCTTGCAGCTTTTCTAATTCTTGCTTCAAATAAGCCTTGAAATAATGGTTGGATAATAAATAACTTGATGTTAGAATTGCAGCTTCCAAAGGCCGACGATCCCTCCCCTCATAACTTCTTAGGATTTTTTTATTTATCAAACATTTATATTTTTTTAAATGAATTTTTCACTAAAATATATAATCTGTACCCCACTAAAGCTTTTTAAAAGGTTAATTTCTGTACCGATTAAAAAAAAAATTATGGCTCCGTCTCT
>JXCR01089488.1:24035-37994 GCA_002079205.1 Phalaenopsis hybrid cultivar
GTTTTCTATTTCACGTACAATCATTCCTTATTTATATGAAAAAAATTACGATTATATGCAATTATAACTCATTCAATTCACCTTATTTCTAAATATTGCTAAGGTGGTATAAAATATTGTTTAAATGATATTATTTAAAGATATTGCCAAATCAAACAGCTGATATCTTTAAAAAACATTATTTTTTAAACTAAACAGCTACTCTGTCATTAAAATTACTCCCATTATATCAATATTGATGAATCAATTCATTCTAATTGTAATCTAAAGGAGGTAAAACGATGCCAAGTAATTTGAGAATATTACAATGGCAAGTCTTCAAAAAAAGAAGAACAAGCTGGATTTCCTAATTCCATGGTGGGACCTTCAGCTGGTCATTTCAGTGAACCAATCTCTATCCATATTTGTCTCTAAAAACTCACATTTCATGTTATTTTTATCAATTTTTTTTAATATTTCCACAAATATTTTCCTACGAGAACTTGTTTTTTAAGATTAGATTGAAATTTATCTTAATTGATGTTGGGTAATGTGGAGACCCGATCCACCAAAATTTAATTAGCTTCATAATTAAGAATCTCACATACCGCTCACCTACCACCCCACCTACCGCTCACCTATCACATCTCACCTACCTCCCACCTACCGCTCTCATGATTTCTATAAATAGTCTATTTTGGCTTAAAGGAGAAGCAAAGTCAAGCAAGGCCAAGCCAATTCCTCTTGAGAGCTAAAAGAAAGAGATGAAGAAAGAGAGAGAGAGGAAGGGAGATAAGAAAATAGAGATTTTCTTGTAAACTTCGAGGCGCTCGACAGTGCAATTCCTCGAAGAAATAAAATTTTGTGCAGCTCTCTCTCCCCTCTCTCTCTCCCCCATCTCTCTCTCTCTACCTCTCTCCCTTAATATATATATATATATATATATATATATATATATATATATATATATATATAATAAAAATCCAATCTTATCCTATCCACACATGCCTCTCATCCCCCATCTCTCTCTTTCTCTCTCCCCCTCCTATGTGCATGGTGCAGCCAAATTAAAAAAAATAGAAAAATAATATCTCTCCAACGCCTGCTGCCTCCCACAAAAATGAAAAAAAAACAAGAAGAAGAAGTGAAGAAGGATTAGCTAAGCCTAAACCTTAGGTTAGTTAACCTTAAACCAATAGGATTAATTAACCNAAAAAGAAGTGAAGAAGGATTAGCTAAGCCTAAACCTTAGGTTAGTTAACCTTAAACCAATAGGATTAATTAACCTAAACCTTAGGTTAGTTAACCCTAAACCAATAGGATTAGTTAACCTAAACCTTAGGTTAGTTGACCCTAAACCAATTGAATTAATTAACACATTCCTTAAGTTTGTTAACCCTAATTCATAGGATTAGCTATGCCTATACCGTATGTTAGTTAACCTTAAACCAATAGGATTAATTAACCTAAAATCTTAGGTTAGTTAACCCTAAACCAATAGAATTAATTAACCTAAACCTTAGGTTAGTTAACCCTAAACCAATATGATTAGTTAACCTAAATCTTAGGTCAGTTAACCCTAATCCAATAGGATCAGTTAACCTAAACCTTAGGTTAGTTAACCCTAAACCAATAGGATTAGCTAAGCCCAAACCTTAGGTTAGTTAACCCTAAACCAATAGGATTAGCTAACCTAAACTCTAGGTTAGTTAGTCCTAAACCAATCGAATTAGCTAACATAAACCCTAGGTTAGTTAACCCTAATTCATAGGATTAGCTAAGCCTATACTGCATGTTAGTTAACCTTAAACCAATAGGAATAATTAACTTAAACCTTATGTTAGTTAACCCTAAACCAATAGGATTAATTAACCTAAACCTTAGGTTAGTTAACCCTAATCCAATAGGATCAGTTAACCTAAACCTTAGGTTAGCTAACCCTAAACCAATAGGATTAGCTAAGCCCAAACCTTAGGTTAGTTAACCCTAAACCAATAGGATTAGCTAACCTAAACTCTAGGTTAGTTAGTCCTAAACCAATCGAATTAGCTAACATAAACCCTAGGTTAGTTAACCCTAATTCATAGGATTAGCTAAGCCTATACTGCATGTTAGTTAACCTTAAACCAATAGGAATAATTAACTTAAACCTTATGTTAGTTAACCCTAAACCAATAGGATTAATTAACCTAAACCTTAGGTTAGTTAACCCTAATCCAATAGGATCAGTTAACCTAAACCTTAGGTTAGCTAACCCTAAACCAATAGGATTCGGTAAGCCCAAACCTTAGGTTAGTTAAACCTTAAACCAATAGGATTAGCTAACCTAAACTCTAGGTTAGTTAGCCCAAAACCAATCGAATTAGCTAACCTAAACCCTAGGTTATTTAACCTTAAACAAATAGGATTAGTTAATCTAAACCCTAGGTTAGGTAATCCTAAACCAATAGGATTAGTTAACCTAAACCTTAGGTTAGTTAACCCTAAATGAATATGATTAGTTAACCTAAACCCTATGTTAGTTAACCTTCAATCAAGATTAGTTAACCTAAACCTTAGATTAGTAAACCCTAATCCAACCCTAATCTTTAGGTAAAACAAACCTCAATCATAGCTTAGTCTTAAGCTAAACTTACCCTAAACCTTAGGTTAAGAACCTTACCCATAAGTTAAACACAGGAGAACCTTTTAGGTAAAACCTTAAGCCTAAGTTAAACCTAAACCCCTCAACTTGAACATCAATTAATAAATAAAATAAAATACATTGGGAGGGGTAAACTTTACATAAAACATATTAAAACTTAAATAAAACCAAATGCAACAAGGCTCTAAAGTATGGCTTTGAGGTTAAGTCAACTTCAAAGTCATCAACTTCACATAAGTAATAAAAAATGAACAAAAATAACTAAAATAAAATACTTAAAATCTGATAACAAGATGTAAACAACCTAAAATATTTCAATCCTAAAATTGATGAAGTAATTTAAGAATTAATCAAATCTTAATCATAAAGATCACATAACGCCACTTAAACCCCTTTTTGTTCTAGTTTACGAAGATTCCTTGGACGATGCATTTTGTGGATGTTGACAAGAATTTTCTGGTCCTGGTGGGCAACCACCTTTCGGACTAAGTAAACTAGAGCATCCGGCGACCCGGGACGACGGAACCATAGACATCTTGATTGGGTTACCATTAATAATTAAAATTTAATAAAAATTTGATAAAACATTGTTTCTTTATTTGCTCTATTTATTGCTTTATGTATCTCAATGCATGTTTTTTTACTGCTTTTATCAAACATAGAATGCATGTGTTAAGGATAAATAATGAATAAACAAAAGTTGTTTAGATTAGGGAGAACGTAGAAATCATGACACTAGGGAATTACTTAGCTTAAGTGAACTTAACCTTGGCTTAAGTTTGAACTATACCTCCACTACCCTTTAATTAATTCACTATAAAATTATCAAAATAAATAAAACTCTTAATAATAAGATTGAAGGACCTGAAGACTTGAAGACACTTGAACAAGGGGCAGACTTTGTGGGCAATTCGTTCAAGACCCTTTCTTTAGTTTAAACAATAACCCTTATGATTTCGATGTTGTCTTTTATGACATAAAACCTCTCTTTTTGTTAGGCCCCTGCATAGTCCCGATATGCAGCATGTCCTAACTTGTTTTAGGATTCTGAGGTAGTCACTCGACATAAAACCTTCTATCTTTCTAGGCTTTTTGTGTAAATCATCATTACACAAATCTAAGCCATAATTAATAAAACTGACAAGAGTTAACTTAAATTAATGTCATCCTCAATTGAGCCAAACCTTAGGATAGTTTGGAGGATTACCAAAAACCTACCCTAAATCTTTAATCTCTCCTACTTCTCTTCCTTTGATTCTTAAAACAAAATCTTTCACTTTTGAACCAATCCCTATTGAAAACTCCACAATCATATTCATTGAAAACCCTTCTTTTTGAACTCATGAAAGCAAAAGATTCTTGACTTTTATCGAGAGTTTTCTTAAGTGATACATTCACTTAAGATGTAATTAACTATAGGGGCTTACCCTTATAGGGAAATTAAAAGAACCTAAACTTAAAATAAATCTTATTTGACTCCCATATCGAATAGAAGAATCTGTCGGTTATCATGCAAACTTGCAGATCAAACAAAATTCATTTATTTCTATAGTTTATTTAATTGAGCTTATTATCAGGTAGTGTATTACCTTTCAGGGTGGTACATTACTTGTGGTTAGCTTGATTATCCAAACTGTAGAAATCAATGGGATCAGTTTGACCCACCCCATTTTCTTCAAATTAAAATACATAATTTCTAAACACTATATTTCACAAAATTAAATCGCACCCAGCTGCATGGCGACCGACACAAGCTCAATGTTATTATGCCTTCTGTTGAACAAAAAAAGTTGGAAAGAAGGAAAAGCAAGCTCAAAAGAGTGTGCTTGATGAAATTAAGACTAATAAATCACAAAGGCTGTGGAATCTTCATCCAAGTTTTCATAAATAACCAAAAGAGATTGAAGAATTTAGATACCTAGTTGGAAAAGAAAATGCTAAAAAATGGCGTCATGTTTTTCTGGAGAATGCCAAAGAAGGCTCGCTGTACTCGGAATTGTATTCAGCATCAAGGAAATTTGATGAAAAATTAAACAATGCCAATACATAAATAAAAATAAATGAGGTTGAGTTATGTACAACAAATAATGGAAGAGAAAAGAACTTTTCAAATAAACTTCTTACATAAAAGAGATTTAAAGAGAAAAGCAAGGTAGGAACTAGTGAAAGTGCTTGAAATGTTGTAAGTAGGGGCAAGAAGAGTTTTGATGTTGAAGAGAAAGAAGAAAGCAAAAAAGGTTTACCGATATGTGAGAGTTCAAGTTCAAGAGTATGTTTTTTGGGTTGAGAAAGAGTGTTGATTGCTTGAGAAGGAAACCCATGGTGATTAGTGATGACAAAAATGCTCATGAAAATGCAATTTTCAAGAATAAGAACATGATCACCAACATTATCTCAAGAATAACCAAGAAAGATGTAAGGAAATGAGATTTTTTCATGTATGCATTCAATTTTTTTTTTATTAGATGAATTATTCTAGTCAGGATTATTTCAATGCCTGAATAATAATAACATCATTGTAAATTTATTTTATGTGAACATCAGCTTGCATTGTTGGTTAAAGTACTTTTTAGAATGCATTCATTGTTATGATATATTTTCATTTTTTTAATATCATAAGTGGAACAATAAAGAACTAAAATAGATGATAGTGTGTGTGGCAGCAAGGCCTACGCTCCAAAGCAAAACATTTATAAGATAAAAATATAATTAAACATCCAATTGAAAGTTGCAAATGAGTCATATTTTTAGAATGGAAACATTGTTTACTTGTTCTTCACACTTTTTCTTCATGCAATTAATAGCCCGTAGGTGCAGCCTTGCATAAAAAGTTTTAGTTTGGGTTATGTACTTTTAAAGTCATGCATTGTAAAAAATTTCAAGGTGGGATATGTTTACCCTTTAATAAAAAATTTTGAAAATTGCAGGGATATAATTTACCCACTTGTTAAAGTATTTGACTATTTAGAGGTGTGAAAAAAGTCTGTCTCATCAGCAACTGGTTGGAGAGTTAGAGTGTCGCGCAACTAAGAACTACTACATCATCTCGCATAGCTCATGCCAGCTTGGTGAATTATAAGCTTGTAATAGCCTTTTTTTGAATTTTTTTTTTCAGGCGAGGTTGTCATCTATCCAGTGGTTCTGATATTTATTTAAATGAATATTTTTACATTTTTTTCTTCTTTTGAATGAAGTCATTTGAAAATGATGTTAAAGAATTTTCTTTTTTATTTACTTGATAATCTTGTCATATGAGATAATTGGTTGATTTGTTCTTTTTGAGTGTGGGAGTGTCGTCTCAGTGACGTGTCAGTTATTCATACTTTCAANATTTGAAAATGATGTTAAAGAATTTTCTTTTTTATTTACTTGATAATCTTGTCATATGAGATAATTGGTTGATTTGTTCTTTTTGAGTGTGGGAGTGTCGTCTCAGTGACGTGTCAGTTATTCATACTTTCAAGGATTTGCAAATTTGGGCTTACCAGCATGCTTTTGCATTTCTTTGAAGTGTATCTTCAAACTCCTCAATGGATGGAAAACGAATCAGACCAACTGAATTGAAAAAGACTATAATTCAAAATTCGTATGTACATTGTACTTAGAATCCCTTTAAAAAATTGATGTTCAAGATTTAGATTTTTATTAATCTAATGGCCACTTTGTCATACCCTAACTAAAGTAAACCAAGGGGTACAAACTAAGATTGAACAAATTTAGTTACTATGACTATTCAGCTAGCCATAAGTGGAGACACAGTATTTGGAGTCAGTTCATGTTGAAAAAATGGGCACACCCTCGGAGCTTGGTAGCACTTTTTTGGAGTCAAGGAGCACTTGGGACCATGAAAGCTTGACAGTCATTAATAGGGAAGCCCAAAGTTTTTAACTTCTAAGGACTATCTCCATATGCCCCTTACCTCACTAATGGCGCCCATGTGTCAAAAATTTATGATAAAAATATTAATTTATTTTTTGTACAACCTTTCGTATACCCCCAAAAGAAAACGTAAATACAATATAAAAGGTCATAGAACTGGAGCCTATAGTATTTTTTTTTATTTCATATTGCAATAAACAAAATAGCTAGAGCCTTTCTATCTAGGAATCTCTCACCCTCTTTTTNCTACTTTCAAGGATTTGCAAATTTGGGCTTACCAACATGCTTTTGCATTTCTTTGAAGTGTATCTTCAACTCCTCAATGGATGGAAAATGAATCAGACCAACTGAACTGAAAAAGACTATAATTCAAAATTCGTATGTACATTGTACTTAGAATCCCTTTAAAAAATTGATGTTCTAGATTTAGAGTTTTATTAATCTAATGGCCACTTTGTCATACCCCAACTAAAGTAAACCAAGGGGTACAAACTAAGATTGAATAAATTTAGTTACTATGACTATTCAGCTAGCCATAAGTGGAGACACAGTATTTGGAGTCAAACCATGTTGAAAAAATGGGCACACCCTTGGAGCTTGGTAGCACTTTTTTTGGAGTCAAGGAGCACTTGGGACCATGAAAGCTTGCCAGTCATTAATAGGGAAGCCCAAAGTTTTTAACTTCTAAGGACTATCTCCATATGCCCCTTACCTCACTAATGGCGCCCATGTGTCAAAAATTTATGATAAAAATATTAATTTATTTTTTGTACAACCTTTCGTATACCCCCAAAGAAAACGTAAATACAATATAAAAGGTCATAGAACTGGAGCCTATAGTATTTTTTTATTTCATATTGCAATAAACAAAATAGCTAGAGCCTTTCTATCTAGGAATCTCTCACCCTCTTTTTTTCTATCTACTTTTACACTTAACCTACATTTTTTTTGTTTTCTCAATCTTATAGTATTTACAAGTTAGTTTCATGTATTGACTACATACACATTTGATTTATACAACTGAAGAAAAATAAATGCAGCATAATATTAATTTCAAAAATAAATTAATCAGACGAGGAAAATAAAAATTGATTTTAAACTTTTTTATTTTCTTATCTTTGACATAAAATTAGAGAAATATCTTAATTTGTTTAGAAAAAATTTATTATTCAATTTCTTATTTTCTTATTTTTTATATTAAACAATTTGGTAAATAATACAGAGAACTACTAATTTTTTTTAATGTGAAAAACAAAAAAAAGAAAAATTTTATTGGCTGATGTAAGGAATTTAACGATCGTGGCATCATGTTCTAATTAGTGTTGTTCATTGTCGTAATTACTATTAGGTTTATCATGTCTGTGGTGTTTTATTGAGACGATGAGCATTGCAAACCTTGTAGACAACCCACAGATAATAACAAAGCATGTATAAAAGAAAAAAAAAATTTAAGCCAATCAAAATTAATGGCTCTATTAATGAGAACACAAGGCTACACATGAGTGTTCGTTATTTGAAATATTTGAGTAAATTTTATTGAAGATGCATGTTTTTCAACAATAATGAAAGATGAAAAATTTTAAAGGATTAAAATTTGTATAGAAAACTTACTTTATTNGTTTTCTCAATCTTATAGTATTTACAAATTAGTTTCATGTATTGACTACATACACATTTGATTTATACAACTGAAGAAAAAGAAATGCAACATAATATTAATTTCAAAAATAAATTAATCAGACGAGGAAAATAAAAATTGATTTTAAACTTTTTTATTTTCTTATCTTTGACATAAAATCAGAGAAATATCTTAATTTGTTTAGAAAAATTTTATTCAATTTCTTATTTTCTTATTTTTTATATTAAACAATTTGGTAAATAATACAGAGAACTACTAATTTTTTTTAATGTGAAAATCAAATAAAAGAAAAATTTTATTGGCTGATGTAAGGAATTTAACGATCGTGGCATCATGTTCTAATTAGTTTTGTTCATTGTCGTAATTACTATTAGATTAATCATGTCTGTGGTGTTTTATTGAGAGGATGAGCATTGCAAACCTTGTAGACAACCCACAGATAATAACAAGCATGTATAAAAGAAAAAAGAAATTTAAGCCAATCAAAATTAATGGCTCTATTAATGAGAACACGAGGCTACACATGAGTGTTCGTTAATTGAAATATTTGAGTAAATTTTATTGAAGATACATGTTTTTCAACAATAATGAAAGATGAAAAATTTTAAAGGATTAAAATTTGTATAGAAAACTTACTTTATTTCTAAATATTTAAAACAATGACAAGAGAAGCTTCAAGAAAAATCATAAGATAGTATTAACATAGATGAGAAGTATAACTAATTAGATTCAAACATTTGTGTTTCTTAGAACCATGTCTTTATTATTGTCTATATTTAAATATATATTTATCATTTTATAATCAATGAATTGATCCAATCAAATTTTTCCTTTTTTTTCTTTTCTTCCTTGTCCTTTTTTGTAAAAAAAAAATTATCTTTCTTTCTTTTTTTTTTCTCTTTTCTTTTCTTTTTTTTTCGTCTTTATATATTTGAAGAAAACTCTTTGATTTTAATTTCCTTTCAAAAGAATTTCAAAATATATTTCAAAATTAATGTATATTTTTATTCTAATTCATGAAACTTCAATTTGATCTAATATGTGAATAAATAGGCTAAAATCCATAGGAATTCAAAATAGCTTAAGAGAATCAAATTTATAGGAATGCAAAGCGGGCAAATGGATCAACAATCACAAGGGATAATATTTTGTCAAAGGAATGACATTCCAAGATTTTTTGTTGGGAAATTTTGTCTTCCTTTTTTTAGCTTAAATTATTGTGTTTGACACTAATCATCTACAAATATATCTTGTAAAAGAACATTTCATAAGTGCATGGGTTCTCCATCAAAGATAACAACCTTATTTTGAATTTAAGCTTCCATCTTAAGTGATTATTTTGTATTTAAGCTTCCATCTTAAGTGATAAGCTGTCATCAGTATTGTAGAGTTTGAATTTTATAATTCTCTATTAAGAGAAAACTTATGGCTAGTAAATTCAAATTGCGGTGCTCGAAGCTTCCCTTTTTCAAGTGTTGGAATTTTAAGAATTTTCTTAAAAGAGAGATAATTTTAGTAGGCACTAACGATAGATTTTATATTATCTCATACTTATTCGATCTCCTCTTAAATTGTCTTACAAAAATAAGGATTAACTTGTAAAATAAGTGTTCAAACTCGTTGTAGACATCTATAAGAAGAGGTTTCAAACTTCATCTTGAATATTTTAGATGGTTGTTTTTATTTTAAGTTAGAGTTTTTAGATTGTCACGACGTTTAGGTAGACTAAAGAGTAAAATTTTAGTACGTTGATGCTTGGAAATAATTTCTTTTATAAAAAACAAATGTGTTATCATCAATTGTATTGTAATTAACAAAGGCTCAACCAAGTTTAATGATAGAGTTATTAACAATGTGTGAGTTGACAGAGGTAAAATGAAGAATTTGGTTGTACAAAAGACATTTTCTTATAAATGAATCATAAATAGAATGTCGACAACCGATTAATTTAAATTTTGATTTTTTTTTCATTTAATTTTAAAATCATATTAGAGGACATCATCTTTCATGTAGTTGGATATAAAGAAGAAATCAATGGAAAGTTCGTAGGCAAATATTTGAACCTTAATAAAGTTAAGATCAAATTTGTTCGAAGGAGAACTCAATGATTTTTAAGGTTGGATAGGGTGAATGGGGGAAATGCTTTTGTATTAAAGATATTCAATTTTAGGTTGAAGTTTTGATTTTGATTTTAGGTGTGTTTTCAAACAATTTTAGATTTAATAATTCATGATGGCAATGAACCAGTAAATGATAGACTCAGACTTGAACAATGTTAGAAGGCCCTAACCTAAACGAAAAAGCAGGACCATCCACAAGGAGGTCCAACAAATAACATCCTAATACCTTCTCATTAGACTTGATTTAAATGAGAGGTACGGGGCCTAGAGTTAAGGATAGAGGGTGGGACCTAAAATTCAATGATGTTTGGTGGACTCATTCCATGACGTGATGAATGAAATTTTAGAGGAAAGAAATGTAATCTAAGCCTGTAAGAAGTACAGAGACACTACTAATGGATAATAATATAAGTCAATACTAGAGATAGAAATAGGAATCATCCATAGCGGAGTCGCCAGAAAAACTTTGGTGAAGTTTTTTTTATCAAATGTATCAATCACAGTTCATAAAAAGTTTCTCTCTAAANAACCATCCACAAGGAGGTCCAACAAATAACATCCTAATACTTTCTCATTAGACTTGATTTAAATGAGAGGTACGGGACCTAGATTTAAGGATTAGAGGGTGGGACCTAAAATTCAATGATGTTTGGTGGACTCATTCCATGACGTGATGAATGAAAGTCTAGAGGAAAGAAATGTAATCTAAGTCTGTAAGAAGTACAAAGACACTACTAATGGATAATAATATAAGTCAATACTAGAGATAGAAATAGGAATCATCCCTAGCGGAGTTGCCAGAAAAACTTTGGTGAAGTTTTTTTTATCAAATGTATCAATCACAGTTCATAAAAAGTTTCTCTCTAAATGATTAAATACGTCATTTGAAGAATATTATAATACCCAGAAATGAAGAAATATTACCTTGAAATGGATCTAATCATTTAGATGAAAAATATCTTTAAGATTTATTATATTATATAAACTAAAGATTTTATTTTATTCTAGACAATGTTATCCCTAAATAGGCAAGCCCTCATAGTTAGTTACATCTCTCGAGTTGTTAACTCTAAAGAAAACCCTCGTCAAAAATATTAACTTATATTATTTTGATTTCAAGATTGAATAATTCAAAGTTGGAATTTCTAAGAGTGGTAAATTGATCGAAGTTTAGAGTTTTGAAGGATGGAATTCAAAGATTGAGACTTACATTTCAATGAGAGTACATCATGTAACAACCAACAAAAAAAAACCAACCTAAAGAGGTAGATTTACCTCAAAGATTTTGAATTAATGATTGTTGGAAAAGTTAATGATAAAATCAGAGGGATTGACATGGGTTGGATAGGCTGGTTTGAAAAGGTTAATTATGAAGGTTAAGTTTAGGGGTTTAGGATTAGGAAGATATTTTTGAAAGATTAACTTTTAAAAATTGTGTGTTAGAAACATCCCTAAACTAACGGGGTAGAATGGGGTGTGAAAGATTTATAGATGGTGGTGAAACTCTAATTTTCAAACAAACCTTGGCTCTACAATGAGACTAAGTATGTAGACTAACCTAAATTTTGGCCATAAAGTCCCTGGTTAAAACACCAATGGATTTCTATCATTGTGGGTGAATTGGTATCCCTTAATTATTAAACTGCCATATAACCAGAAATTTTCACTTAACGCTATAACAATGACAAGTGAAAAATTTCTTAGCTAAAGGTGGTTAGAGGTGTCTTTTTCACCAACCAAAGCTTATTTTAGTCTAGAGGACTTACTAATTTTAGCGGTTAAAGAACTTTTTTTTATATGCCCAACTAATATATTCTCCTCCATCCCGTACTTACCAATATTATGCAACTCATGTTGAAAGGTCAGGTCAAGAATGCCAAGAGCTTTCAATATATCTTGCTCCCAAACAAGTGTGGGGTATAACATCTCTTTCAATCCTTCCTACCTCTCTGGAGGACCCGCTCATTCTTTGTAAAGAAAAACACGCTCTAAAAATTTGTAGAATAGTCCCATGACATAAGATTCACCCAATTTTTAATGCCCCAACATGAAACACACCCATGAAGTCTATAAATTCTAACAAGATAGTTGGTATTCAAATTTGCATGACACTCTCAGAGCAAAATAATCAAGCCCAAGAAAACCATCAAGGCCCTAAATGGGAATTGTGATATAAGATTACATGATAGGATTTGCATATAACAATCAACTTACAAGTTGGAGAAAATTTCAATACTGCATGCAAGATCACCTTAGAGAAGGTGATAGACCAATGCAAAAGAGTGTGCCAACTCAAATATTTTGGNCATTTCAATGAGAGTACATCATGTAAAAACCAACAAAAAATAAACCAACCTAAAGAGGTAGATTTACCTCAAAGATTTTGAATTAATGATTGTTGGAAAAGTTAATGATAAAATCAGAGGGATTGACATGGGTTGGATAGGCTGGTTTGAAAAGGTTAAGTTTAGGGGTTTAAGATTAGGAAGATATTTTTGAAAGATTAACTTTTAAAAATTGTGTGTTAGAAACATCCCTAAACTAACGGAGTAGAATGGGGTGTGAAAGATTTATAGATGGAGGAGAAACTCTAATTTTCAAACAAACCTTGGCTCTACAATGAGACTAAGTATGCAGACTAACCTAAATTTTGGCCATAAAGTCCCTGGTTAAAACACCAATGGATTTCTATCATTGTAGGTGAATTGGTATCCCTTAATTATTAAGCTGCCATATAACCAGAAATTTTCACTTAACGCTATAACAATGACAAGTGAAAATTTCTTAGCTAAAGGTGGATAGAGGTGTCTTTTTCACTAACCAAAGCTTACTTTAGTCTAGAGGACTTACTAATTTTAGCGGTTAAAGAACTTTTTTTTATATGCCCAACTAATATATTCTCCTCCATCCCGTACTTACCAATATTATGCAACTCATGTTGAAGGGTCAGGTCAAGAATGCCAAGAGCTTTCAATATATCTTCCTCCCAAACAAGTGTGGGGTATAACATCTCTTTCAATCCTTCCTACCTCTTTGGAGGACCCACTCATTCTTTGTAAAGAAAAACACGCTCTAAAAATTTTTAGAAAAGTCCCATGACATAAGATTCACCCAATTTTTAATGCCCCAACATGAAACACACCCATGAAGTCTATAAATTCTAACAAGATAGTTGGCATTCAAATTTGCATGACACTCTCAGAGCAAAATAATCAAGCCCATGAAAACCATCAAGGCCCTAAATGAGAATTGTGATATAAGATTACATGATAGGATTTGAATATAACAATCAACTTACAAGTTGGAGAAAATCTCAGTACTGCATGCAAGATCACCTTAGAGAAGGTGATAGACCAATGCAAAAGAGTGTGCCAACTCAAATATTTTGGCAGCAAATGCCACTAAATCATTTGGAAAGTGAAATGTTTTGTGAAGCACTGTTAGGCCCTTTATTGTGATAATAAAGGCAGTGTCATCAATCACGATCACACCACTACCTTCTTTTGTCCCACTTCCCCCAAGTGATAAACATATAAGCATAAAGAACGAGGTCACAAGTCTAGAAAAAATTGTTTATACCACAACCTTGAGGCACGTCTTCTCTTGCACCGACGCTTCGTGGACACATTGGACAGTCTTTGGTGTGGTTGTTTGCCCATGGTTTGAAATAATAAGATAATTTTCCTTTGAAAAAAAAA
>JXCR01089488.1:43482-58851 GCA_002079205.1 Phalaenopsis hybrid cultivar
CCTTATCAGAGGGGATAACTTGGGCCTCCCATATATCAAATGTAAACAGCTGGTTTAATATCTAATATAATTCCCTTTTTGTCTATATATATATATGTATATGTATGTATGTATGTATATGTATGTATGTATGTATGTATAAATATTCTATATATGAATTTTCTTACTCTTAAGATCGAGGACTCTCTCATCANAGCCAAGCAAAAAGTGAAGCCCACAAAAGAGAACCTGTAAACCCCAGCCAACAAACCGTAAGAAGCTCCAACTCATAACCAATAAGCAAAAATAANCAAAAAGTGAAACCCGCAAAAGAGAACCTGTAAACCCCAGCCAACAAACCGTAAGAAGCTCCAACTCATAACCAATAAGCAGAAATAATTAAAGCCGGACATAAGACAAATTCAAACTATCCCCAATAATGAGTCTACGAAGAGGGACAGAGGGGTGGATGCCAAGGTGACAGGTCTCCTTTGCATGCTTGGCAAGCTAATCAGCAGGGGAGTCGCCCTCTCTATGAATAAAACTCCAATTAACCTCAAGATGTTTTTCATTTATGAAAGNGTAAGGCAAATTCAAACTATCCCCAACAATGAGTCTACGAAGAGGGACAGAGGGGTGAATGCCAACGTGACAGGTCTCCTTTGCATGATTGGCAAGTCAATCAGCAGGGGAGTCGCCCTCTCTATGAATAAAACTCCAATTAACCTCAAGATGTTTTTCATTTATGAAAGATAAAATTCACTTGAAAATGCCAACAATATCCCAAAAGGGAGGAGAGGCACCCATTAGAGTGTCATAAAGCATTTTAGAGTCCATTTCCATCTCTAATTTATAAAAGTTGAAAACGTTAGTCACCAATAAAGCCAAATAGACTCCCCAACATTCTGCAGCCAAAGGATTTCCAGCAACAACAGGGGAGGTGAAAAAAAAAAAAAAAAAAAAANATTTAAGCGCAATCAGAAGCTTTGAATGATTAAATGAATGATCAAATGGATTTCAATCTGATAAATTTATAATCGAATTGAGTGTCTCGATAAGACGAATCTAACGAGTTCAATATCACTCAATTTTAACTCAATTTTAACATCATTAAGAAACTAAAGTGTTCATAGATCATTATCCAATCAAGGAAATCTCTTGGAGCTATCTGATCGAGTGGTCCAGTTTCATGCCGTATTTAAGAGAGATGCCACTCCCAAAATTTATGAATAGAGCTCCACCTTTTGATGAGGGAGGACCGCTGTCNGATCAAGGAAATCACTTGGAGCTATTTGATCGAGTGGTCCAGTTTCATGCTGTATTTAAGAGAGATGCCACTCCCAAAATTTATGAATAGAGCTCCACCTTTTGATGAGGGAGGACCGCTGTCTAACAAATGCCTCAGAATCGTTGTTGCCTGGCCATCGTCGTTGAGCCGCTTTCATTGTCGACCACGTCACCCGACCACCACCATTTAGTCGCCGCCGCCACAGTCAAATCGTCATCACTATTGGGTTACCTCCGTTACTGGACCACAACAACCCGACCTCCACCNCAACAAATGCCTCAGAATCGTTGTTGCCTGGCCACCGTCGTTGAGCCGCTTTCATTGTCGACCACGTCACCCGACCACCACCATTTAGTCGCCGCCACAGTCAAATCGTCATCACTATTGGGTTACCTCCGTTACTGGACCACAACAACCCGACCTCCACCATTATTAACATCGGACCAATGCTGATACCGCCTGACTACCATTATTGCAACACTAAATCTCTACAACCCAACCACTGTCGTCGCCGCCGCTACCGTGGACTTTGGCATTAGACTTTCTAGCACTTGACCTTTACCGTCTTCCTTCCCTGTAGCCGGGTCACAGTACCCTGCATTTTATGTCACTTCCCCATCAGAAGTCACATCCCACTCATATAATGTTACTTATGGTTATTCAAGGGCCGGTACAATTTTGTAACATACATTAACATAGTAAAATAATTTTAATTGAGCAAAGCCTTTTGGTTTTTGCCCCATCTTGTTCTTCACCTACAAACTCTTGCAGCATTTTCTATTAATTTCATTTTATCAATGTGTGTGCCAGTTCCTTGCACAGCACTATTATGCTAATACATGTCTACCTTGCTGCACATATAATTCCAAGCTTTAATCCTAAAAATCCATCAAATTTGTAGTAATTACTCAGAACTTGACAGTCTCAAAACACGAGCCTAATATATAGCGCAGGAAAAAATTCGATAGGAGAAGACTTTCTCGTGAATTTTTCTCTAAATTTGGGATGAATTTTGAATATTNAGAACTTGACAGTCAAAATACGAGCCAAATATAAAGCGCAGGGAAAAATTCGATAGGAGAAGACTTTCTCGTGAATTTTTCTCTAAATTTGGGATGAATTTTGAATATTTGCATTACTTCTATGATGAACAAAGCACACGGAAATATATTCTAATTAATTAACAGTTATATTTATTTATCTCAATCTAAATCCAAAGTTTAAAATACCCAACACGAGAAAAAAGAACGTGAGAATTTATTGATCATTAATTCTGTTACCATGACTCCTTGAAAAAAAAAAAAGGAGAAAATATTGCATCAGGACTCGTGACAGAAAAAAAAAATGTCAGGTAACACAAATGAAAATTCCTCCCGTGTTATTCAAGTGTTATTGTGTGTTATTCAAGTGTCATTAATGTGTTATTATGTTATTATAATATCAAAAATATTCCCATAACACAATAACATGACCGATTTTTTATTTTCTATCACCTCCACATAACGTAATTTTATTGGACTTCGTAAGTAATTCTACATGCGGAGTCCTGATGCAATATTTTTTCGAAAAAGGACAGGAAACATAAGTAGGGATTAATAGTCTCCCAAATAAACCCACTTGTTTTTGGTAATCTCTGAGCATTGAGAAGTAAATCCAGCACAATAATTTCACATGATAATAAACAAAAATTGGCCTTAAGTCTGGTCCAATCCTCCAATATTTCCATTACTGGCAAACTAAAAAAAAAAATAAAATAAAATAAAATAAAATAAATGAAAAATTCGTCCAAATATTCATATAACATCAAGCCAATTTTGGATCAAAATACACGAAATAATTGAAGTACAATTTCTTATTAAGATTTTCACCTCCAAAAATAATAATAATTTCCAAATTACAATTAGTGCACAACCCCCACACAAACTGAAATTACAAACCAAACCAGAAGAGAACTCCGCAGCAATTATAATTAATCAAAACAGCAATAAGAAATCTCCCTTTTAATTTGGCTCGGAGAAGAAGCCGTTCACAGACGGCATGATTTGAGGTGATTTATTGCGCACGTATTTTCTCAGGCCGTGTTCTGCATATTTCTCCCCTTCCGCATGATTATCGAACACTCCGGCTTTTCTATTTTCCTTGAGAACCCTGTTTCATTAATTAAATTGGTTATACAAATTTATTTATATATAATTAATATTGTTTAAAAATATGGAAAATATGGATGAACTCAATTCTATTAAGGGTCCGTTTGGGCAGCTTATTTGGTGCAGTGTCGTTTTGAAAACGTCTAGACTATTTGGGTAAAGTGTGTTTTGGAAGCTTATGCATTTTGAAAACGCTGAAAATAGTCTTTCCACATTGCACCTATCTAGATGCGGTGATAACTTCTCGGCAGCCGTCTGACTTTTCCAAAACAATAAAATTTTATAATACTCACCGCACATAGCTTATCAGCAGATTANGGTGTCTTTTTGAAAACGTCTGGACTATTTGGGTAAAGTGTGTTTTGGAAGCTTATGAATTTTGAAAACGCTGAAAATAGTCTTTCCACATTGCACCTATCTAGATGCGATGATAACTTCCCGGCAGCCGTCTGACTTTTCCAAAACAATAAAATTTTATAATACTCACCGCACATAGCTTATCAGCAGATTATTTTTAATCTGCTTATCACCAGATTATTCAATAAGCTCAGGAAAAAAAGCTCATAAAAATCACTATATTTAAGTGTTTTTATTTGGATAAAAAATCATATAAATATGTTCAGATCTTATTTTTATTTAAATTTGTCTTAAAATCATTATGTTTTTTAAGATTTATGTTACATAGGAAATTTACCAGATTTCAGAACTAATTAGAATTAATGTATTCCGGTATGTTAATTTGTTAGATTAGTGTTAATTAGATATAAAATCATCTAATTAACAATAAACCTACGCATTTGNACAGATTATTTTTAATCTGCTTATCAGCAGATTATTCAATAAGCTCAGGAAAAAAAAAAGCTCATAAAAATCACTATATTTAAGTGTTTTTATTTGGATAAAAAATCATATAAATATGTTTCAGATCTTATTTTTATTTAAATTTGTCTTAAAATCATTATGTTTTTTAAGATTTATGTTACATAGGAAATTTACCAGATTTCAGAACTAATTAGAATTAATGTATTCCGGTATGTTAATTTGTTAGATTAGTGTTAATTAGATATAAAATCATCTAATTAACAATAAACCTACGCATTTGCATGCCTAGCATATAATTCTTAATGTATTTCGCTTTAAAAAAAGATGAAATTTTAGATTTGAGATACATAAATTATAAAAAGTATGTAAATGCCCCTGAATAAAACATACTCTTAAAATCGATCATACCTGACTTCAGGATTAGTCGTTATGTTCCTCATCAATTGCATAGCACAAATACCCACAGCTGTTCCAACTGCTGCAAATAGCGGATAGACCTAACCATTCAATCAAAACAATAACATCAATACAACCCCAAAATCTTCCCCAAATTTTATATATCCAAAAATAAACCTAATCTGAAGCACAGAAAAAAGGAAAATTCTAAGAATAATTGGATACCTCAGGCCTCAACCATCTCTTCACTGAGNTGCTGCAAATAGCGGATAGACCTAACCATTCAATCAAAACAATAACATCAATACAGCCCCAAAATCTTCCCCAAATTTTATATATCCAAAAATAAACCTATTCTGAAGCACAGAAAAAAGGAAAATTCTAAGAATAATTGGATACCTCAGGCCTCAACCATCTCTTCACTGAGGCCGAAGCCATTAAAGCCGCGTAAAAGCGAATAGCAGCAAAGGAGAGGAGAGGAGAGGGAAGGAGGAGGAGACGGAGAACATGAAACAAGCTATTGCTGTAGAGGAATTATAAAACTTGATGAGAGAGAAGGAGGTTAATATTAGCACGCAANAGGAGGAGAAGGAGAATATGAAACAAGCTATTGCTGTAGAGGAATTATAAAACTTGATGAGAGAGAAGGAGGTTAATATTAGCACGCAAGCCGTTTCGAATTTGGCTGGCTTTGGAGTCTGAAGAATACGCGTTTTCTTCTATTTGAGAAACCCCGGCACTGGGAATAGAAGAGGACTCGCTTTGATGTTGTGGTGGGGAAGTTGCGGATGGTGGGTGAGGATTGGGGGCGGGTGGAATTTGGCTGCCCAGCTTTTGGTTTCCTTTTTCAGCTGGACACCAACGTGTCTAGATTCAAAATTCTAGATCCCATGGACTTTGGGAAAAATATTATTTTCTGTAATTTTTTTTTTTGTTGGGAAAGGAATAAATATTGCACGTGTTGTTGAATAGGGCTGTCAAAGAAGCTTATTTTTCGCGAATAATTCGTGTCCGGTTCGTCAATGAGTTCGTGTTCGGTTCGTTTGATAAATAAACGAGACAAACATAAATAATTTTTTTTGTTCGGTTAGTTAAACGAACCAAACAAGAACAGTGATGCGTTCTTTCGTGTTCGAATCGTTATTGTTGGAAATATAAAATAATTTAAAATAAATATATATAAAAATTTATGGTATCTTAAAAAAATAAATTTTATAAATTATAATATATAATAAATAAATAATAATAATATATTAATATACTATATTANACAGCTTTTGGTTTCCTTATTCAGTAGGACACCAACGGGTCCGGATTCAAAATTCTAGATCCCAGAGACTTTGGGAAATAAATATTGCACGTGTTGTAGAATGTTTTAAGAAATAAATATGTACCGGATGAGTTGATTATTTTGGTATGAGTTTTACAATGGATGTTTTTATTAAGTTATTTTTTAGTTATAAGATATTATGTATGGTAAGAAAATTTAGATTTTATGCACTATCATAATTATTATTTTGATTATTACAAGCTGATGTTTTCATGTTTTATTAATATATCATGAATTTAANGCTCCTCGTTCGAGAACAGCTCGTGTTCGGCTCGTGTTCGACTTGTTCGTTAAGAAACAAACACGAACAGTGACTTTACGAACAATTTCGAACACGAGCTTATTTCAAACAAATTAAATTTCAAACGAACACAAGCTCTGTTCGTCCTGTTCGATTCGTTTACACCCCTAACTTAAGAAATAAGTATGTAACGAATGAGTTGCTTATTTTGGTATGAGTTTTACAATGGATGTTTTCATTAAGTTATTTTTGAGTTATAAGATACTATCTATGGTAAGAAAGTTTAGATTTTATACACTATCATAATTATTATTTTGATTATTACAAGCTGATGTTTTCATGTTTTATTAATATATCATGAATTTAATAATGAATTTAATTATTTTATAATATTTATGAACGAAAATGACATAATGTTATGCTCTTTAAATATAATATAAATGTATTTTTTTCCATTTTGGACACTATAATGTAATTTTTTCGAGAAGTAAAGCAGTTTGAAAAATTACGGATTTTATATTACTCAAATTCTCTTTATAGAGGGTTATCAAATCCNCTTTTGGACACTAGAATGTAATTTTTTCCAGAAGTAAAGCAGTTTGAAAAATTACGGATTTTATATTACTCAAATTCTCTTTATAGAGGGTTATCAAATCCTAAAAATGACATCTTTACCACTAATATTTTTTTTAAAAAATCCATCCATTGCTAAGATGTTAAATGACTCAATTCTTATGTTTATTTTTTTTTTTAATTTGCAAATATTAATAATGAGAAAGTGAACTCGAATATTTGTTTTCCTTTCTCAAATGGGCCTTCGAGCTAACAACATACCTAACCCAACACCGAGACCATGCTGAGCAGACCCGACATCTCTTTTTCACTCAACAAATTATGTCAACATCTTCATCAACCTCTCAAAAAACACTTCATTCAACCGAAACAACTACTGTCATGCATAAAACGATCCGACGATAAAGGTTTATCAATATACGACAGTAACTTACAACTCCAGTCATTCTCCGACTCTGATAGGATGGGAGACCCGACTGATCGCAAATCCACCACAATGAGTGTTTTTAATTTTTATTATATTATGAGTGTGTGAAAGAGAGGACAATCATGTAGAAATCATTCTATCATGGAGAATTCAAAGGAACAAGTCAATACCCCTTTTGGGTTAGATTGTTCTTATTATAAATATTATTTTTTCACTTTGATTTCAATAAAGATTGCTATGTTTTCTCTTAGCATTTTTAGTAACTAAATTTTCTATGTTTTTTTTTTTTATTTGAATGTGTGATGAATCACATTCTTGCTAAGTGAATTAATTCAAATTTTTTGTGGGATAATAACAGGTTGACAGGTTATCATTTTTATCTTTCTTCACTTTTAATATGACAGATTGNATTTGAATGTGTGATGAATCACATTCTTGCTAAGTGAATTAATTCAGATTTTTTGTGGGATAATAACAGGTTGACAGGTTATCATTTTTATCTTTCTTCACTTTTAATATGACAGATTGAAATGTTAAAATTTTTTGTGGTCTAGGACTACTGACTGTAGGCTTAAGGAACGAGTAGAATAACACTCAATCATCTAGTGCAATAAGAATATTTCAAGTAGGAAATTGCAACCTCATAGGGGACTATTGGATTCCTAGATAATTTTGCATGGTTATATAAAACTAAAATGTAATAAAAGTTTTCAACGCTTGTTATGATCTTGGAAGAGACAAAGAAGGATTTATCTCTAGTTGTCAACTTTAAATTGAAAATTCATATGAAAAATATCAATGAGTTACTCCTTCTAAGTCACAAGAACCTGATTCTCACTTAATAGAAAGCCCTAATCTCACCTAGATTTTTATTTCTACAAAACTAGGATTTGACACTTTAAAATTCCCAAAAATTTAACTTTTCTAGCTTGACCTAGCAAACTAGAACTTTTACTTTCTTTGGAAATTAATAAGTTCTTCACAAAACTAATACAGATTAAAAAATTTGTATACTGATTGATCGACATGTATACTTGCATGATTAACGTTGGCTTCATCTCGTCATAGCATCAGATATGGTTTATCCAATTAAAGAAACTAAATTAGTATCTTCAAGGGCTATTTAGCTAAAAATCAGATTTAACANATTGGCTTCATCGCGTCATAGCATCAAATATGGTTTATCCAATTAAAGAAACTAAATTAGTATCTTCAAGGGCTATTTAGCTAAAAATCAGATTTAACAAATCATGTACATTAATCTATATTGAACTCTAATAAATGTTAATGATGTCAAATATTAGAATTTATTTGACATGAAAGTTTTAAATTCTACTATTTTTTATTAGAAACTCAACTATTTTTGTTAAAGAAATTAGAATTTGGACGGTCATTTGATTTTAACAAAATTGTCTTAAAATACACCCTTTTAAGAAATCTATGATTTGTTAACCTCTAAATTTTCTTTTAGGTAATAAGTTTGTTNTAAATTAGAATTTGGACGGTCGTTTGATTTTAACAAAATTGCCTTAAAATACACCCTTTTAAGAAATCTATGATTTGTTAACCTCTAAATTTTCTTTTAGGTAATAAGTTTGTTTGACAAATATAAAACTTATTATAAATTTGCATTAAATTTGCTATAATTAAATGATTTATATTAATATAATAATTTAGAAAAACAACTATATACACAATACTTAAAATTTGCTTATTATTATTATCACTATTATTATTATTATTATTATTATGTCACTGGACCATAGAGTTCATTTATGCTTGATATCCCTCTTGTCAGACAAAATTAAGGGCCTTTTTGGGGCAGCTTATAAGTGCGGCGGCGTTTTTAACATTTTTGAAAACGCCGCCGCATCGTTTGGTTTGCGCTTTTTTGAAAACAACATCTGCAGCATTTGTGTTTTTTACACTAAATGCAGGCCGCTGGTCGACTCCCACGGTCGACCCGTGGGTCGTGTTTGAGGATAAGCTGTTTATCTCGAAATGCACAAGCTGCCCCAAACAAGCCCTAAGTTGTCTCGCTCCCTCATCTCCTGCCTTCTCTAATTTTTTTTTTTTTTGGGAAAATGAAGGCCCCACTTAGCTTTTTTTAAGAAAGATAAAAGTATAGTTAGAAAAAAACTAAAACTGAAAATACAACTTAACAAAATAAAAACAAATCCCACCTAAATACAAAGTTTAACCCCATAAGAGAAAATAACTACGCTCTCCAGGAAGAGAGCAACCAAAGAAAAGCTTAAACAACCAACACATCCAAATAACAACGAAAAGACTAAAAAAATATGTAATCCAAAGAACAATCACGCTCCCAACATATATATACTCAACAAAAAGAATTCTAAAGAGAGGAGATTGAAGATGAGAAGCCTTGAACCAATAAGTCCATATAGATAGCCTTAACAACCAAAGCATAATAAATCACAGTTGTAACCAGTTGATATGATTAAGGTTGAATTTAATAGTTCAGTCCATAGAAAAACCCCAACAGAGAAGAGTGTCACATCTCATAATCATCAACTTCGAACAACATCCACCTAAAAAGTCGATTCCAGCTCTAATAGAAGACAACATTTATCAAATCAAGTAAGAAGTCCAAGAAGTAATTAGAGATACCTTATAGTAAAAGCAAACAAATAACAAAGATCAGATAGGTAATAAGTCAAATAAGCGAGCAAGATCTCAAAACACTTACCCACAAAATCATTACATTTCATGAATGCACTATCAATATTTCAAATCAAAGATCCCAGATATGTTAGAAAATTCATGTTTCAACTTTATGACATAAATTTCAAAAGAAAAAAATACATAATAGCCAAGATCTTTAAATTCATGATCTTTTCATAACTAAAATAAAGTGACACATACTTGTATTCATGATGAACAAATTTGATCTTGAAGAGATGAAGTTTCTCTCTCTAATCCCTTGAAATTTTATGTACTTTCTCATGAAGAGAAATGTGCGAGGTGTGTTAGGTAGAGAGAGGACCTATTCTCAAATTCATGCTCTATTTAACCACCATCCATCAAGGGGGTTACTAACCAATAGGATTTATGATAATTTAATAAATTAATTGATTTTTATTAATAAAATCAATGAAATGAGTTAGCAACATTTATTTATTTTAGGGGTTATATGAGTTATAAAAAATAAATATCATAAGTTATGACATAAGTTATGAGTTAAGAAAATAAATAACTTAAGTTATCAAAATAAAAAATCATTGTTGTCATAATTTTATGACATAAGTTACGAGTTAAGAAAATTAATAACTTAAGTTATCAAAAGTAAATCTCATAAGTTATTAAAATAAATGTGAGTCATAGATAAAAATATAATATTCTTCCGCTTGGCTCACTTAATTTTAATAGTGCATTACATACTGCAAGATAAATCCTTCTTTATATTGGTTAAATCATAAATTTTTTAATAAGTATGAAATTAATATGAATCATGGCGGTTGTGCATCAATTTATCAACACAGTCTCTTCCATGTATCACAATATCAATTACTTACTTAGCATAAAGAGATTTAACATCATGGTCTCATAATGTCTATTAAAAGACAAATCTTCTTGAAACATTATGCAACATAAAGTATACACTAACGATAAAAACAAGATTTATAAATATCAGAAATAAGAAAAATTGGGCCCAAAATGGTCAAAATATAAAGAGCATAAAACTAATAAAGAGTTTTGGTAATCCCCATTCTCACGACATGTTCGTTAAATGTCTTTGGTGACAACCCTTTTATCAAAGGATCTGCAATCATGAGATTAGTGTTAATATACTCAATTGACACCCTATGTTTCTGAACTTCTTCCTTAACGACAAGATATTTTAATTTCATGTGTTTAGCACCTTTGGAATACTTATCGTTTTTTGGAAAAGAAGACTGTTGCGGAGTTATCACAATAAATTTTCAACGGCTTGGCAATACTATCGACAATTCCAAGTCCTGAAATAAAATTTNACATGTGTTTAGCACCTTTTAAATACTTGTCGTTTTTGGAAAAGAAGACTGCCGCGGAGTTATCACAATAAATTTTCAACGGATTGGCAATACTGTCGACAATTCCAAGTCCTGAAATAAAATTCCGCAGCCATAAACCCTGAATTGTAGCTTCGAAGCAAGCTACAAATTTAGCTTCCATAATGGAAGCAGCTGTGATAGTCTGCTTTGCACTTTTCCATGAGATTGCTCCTTCAGTCAAAAGGAACAAATAGCCAAATGTTGATTTTCTGGTATCAACACATCCAGCAAAATCTGAATTGAATATCCTATCATTTCAAGATCTTTAGATCTTCTATAAGTGAGCATGTGATCTTTTTTTCCTTGTAAATACCTCAAAACTTTCTTTGCAACTTTCTAATGATATATTCCTAGATCACTTTGATACCTGCCCAACATCCCGACAACAAAGCTAATGTCTGGTCTGGTACAAGTTTGAGCATACATTAAGCTTCCAACAATATATGCATAAGAAATTTCTTCCATTTATTTATATTCCAAATCATTCTTTGGACACTGCATAAGGCTGAATTTATCTCCTTTCTAAATTGGAGCAACACTTGTTGAGCAACCTTCCATATTGAATCTCTTAAGAACTCTTTCGATATATGTTTTCTGAGACAGCCCTAACAATCCTTGTGATCTATCACTAAATATTTCAATTCCAATCACATAGGATGCCTCACTCATATCTTTCATCTCAAAGTTCTTAGAGAGAAAATTCTTGGTTTCATATAATAAGTCAAGATCATTAGTAGCCAGCAAGATGTCATCAACATACAAAATAAGAAATATAATTTTGCTCCCACTGACCTTTAGATATACACTGATCAACAATGTTTTCCTTAAATCCAAAGGACGTGATGATATCGTTAAACTTAAGATACCATTGTCGGGAAGCTTGCTTAAGTCTGTATATTGATTTCTTAAGTTTACACACCATGTGTTCATTTCCTTCAACCAAAAATCCTTCAGGTTGACTAATGTAGACCTCTTCATCTAAATTCCCATTCAAAAAGGCAGTTTTCACATCCATTTGGTGTAACTCCAAATCATAATGAGCTACTAGTGTCATGATAATTATAAATGAATCTTTCTTAGAAATCAAAGAAAATGTTTCTTTATAGTCGATGTCATCTTTCTGAGTGAAACCTTTGACAACAAGTTTGGCTTTATATCGTTCAATATTGTCATTCGAATCGCGCTTAGTCTTAAAGACTCATTTACACCCGACTCTTTAACAACCTTCAGGCAATTCAACGATATCCCAGACTTTGTTGTGATTCATCGATTTTAACTCATCTTTCATTGCATCTAACCATTTAGAAGAATTTATACTTTTTATGGCTTGTGAAAATAAAACTGGATCTTCATTGACTCCTAAGTCAAATTCGGATTCATGAAGATAAACCACATAATCATCAGAAATATCAGATTGTTTTTGTCGTTGAGACTTTCTAGGTACTAGTTCATGTGGTTCATCTAATGTAGGTTCATTAATGACAGTTTCATTGTGGGGTATTTGATCATACATTTATTGTTCTTGTAAGTTGTCAAAATGTTCAACAACTGTAGGAATAACAACTTGAGAAGAAATTTTCGGTAAAGGAACTTGAACCCTAATTTCTTGGATCTCCACTTTATTTGGTTCCAAACTAACACTAACTTCACCATTTTTAATGAACTTAGCATTTCCAGTTTCAATAATTCTTGTACAGTGATTAGGACAATAAAATCTATACCCTTTAGATTTTTCTGGATAACCAATGAAGAAACCACTGGTTGTTCTTGAGTCCAGTTTCTTTTCATGTGGATTATATAACCTTATTTTTGTCAGGCAACCCCAAACACGCAGGTGTCTTAAACTAGGTTTCCTTCCTGTCCACAGTTCAAAAGGAGTTTTTGGAACTGCCTTACTAGGAATCCTGTTTAATAAATATGCAGCGGTCTTTAAAGCATGCATCCACAATGATGAGGGTAAAGAAGAATTACCCATCATACTTCTAACCATTTCCATTAGAGTACGATTTCGCCTTTCTGCAACACCATTTTGTTGTGACGTTCCTAACATAGTGTCTTGAGCACATATGCCATTAGTTTGAAGGAATTTAGCAAATGAACCTGAACATTGTCCAGGTTCATTGTAAGTTCCATAATATTCACCGTCTCTATCAGACCTGATAATTTTCACTTTTTTATCTAATTGTCTCTTAACCTCAGTTATATACACCTTTAAGGCATGTATAGTTTGAGATTTTTGATGCAATAAATAGACATACCCATAACGTGAAAAATCATCAATAAAGGTGATGAAGTATTTCTCTCCACCAAAAGATGGAACATCAAAAGGTACAACAAATATCAGTGTGTATAATTTCAAGGAGCTGTGTGCTTGTTATGGCGACTTTCTTATTTGTGTGTTTTCCTTTAATACAATTTACACAAATGTCAAGATCAATAAAATCTAATTCATTAAGAATTTCATTCTTTACTAATCTTTCAATTCTTTCTTTGGATATATGACCCAAACATTTATGCCACAAATAAGCTGAACTTTCATTAATAAAACCACGTTTAGTACCAATATTATGATGCAAAGTCATCAAATTCTCAGAGAAAAGGTTATCAAGTTTAAGCTTGTATAGGCCTTCACAAAGAATACTAGAACCTATGTGATGATTGTGTTTAAACAAACTAAAACAACCATTTCTAAATTTAAATGAGTATCCAATAGAATCAAGTTTAGACAACAAAATCAAGTTACGAGAAACATAAGGGACTTAAAATGTTTGAAAAAGGTCTAAATGATGTTCAATATCTAAAATCAACCGATATGTTCCAATAGCTTCAACTGACGCTTTGACTCGGTTTCCCATGAAGACAAACTGTTCATTTGGGTTTATGATTTGGGTTGTAAGGAATCCCTGCTTCGTATTAGAAACATGAGTGGTACAACCAGAATCAATTCACCAGGTATTATAAGGAACTTCTGACAAATTTGATTCGAAGCATACAAAAACACAAGGTTTACCTTTCTTTTCAAACCAGTCTTTGCGCTTTTGACACTCATTTTGATAGTGTCCATGCTTTCTGCAAAAGTGACACTTAATTCATTTATATTCCTCTTTGTGAATTGGGGCAGATGACACATTAGTCTTTAGTGATCCTTGTTTATCCTTTCCATTATTCTTTCCAGGTTTCTTTACAACTCTTCTTTGATGACCCATAAGATTAATGGAGTGATTTGTTCCTTTCTTAAGTCTTGCTTCGTCTTGAATGAGCATACATTGTAGTTCATTCACATTCCACTTATCTTTCATAGTGTTGTAGTTTATGTGAAATGGACCATACTCATGAGGCAAGGAGTTAATGATAAATTGCACAAGGAAATTTTCATTCACTTCCATTCCTAGAGTCTTAAGTCTTACTGCTATGTTTGTCATTTTAACGACATGCTCATGCATGGTACGAGAACCATCAAATTTCATGTTGGTTAACGTACTTAATAGTGTCCCAGCAAGAGACTTATCAGCAGAGTCAGACTGAGAACAATTCTCAGCAAATTTCATAAATTCCTTAGCACTTTCAGTGTTAGAAAATGTACATTTTATATTGTTTGTTACAGTCATTCGCATAAACATTAAGCTTAATCTATTCAATTTTTCCCAAGATTTATGGAAAGATATTTGCTCAGCGCTGCTAGAATCAGTAAGAGCAGGGGGTTTCTCAGTCGTAAGTGCTAAATCAAGATCCAGAACACCAAGGTGAAACTGGACTTGCTCGCGCCATTTAGAGAAATTAAGCCTATTGAAAGTTTGAATAGATGTAGCTAGCGAATGAAGAGAAAGAGGAGTAGTTACTGCAAATAAATAAAACATGCTCGTACATTAATGCTTCGAACATTAAACTTACAAAGATATTCATATAAAATCAGATTAAAATAATGATAATAATAATAATAGCGTATAGAAATCTCCTTTGGGTGATATAACAATACACGATAATAAACATAATTGATGCTTGACTTAAATTTAATATAATTGATAATTGCTTATACTCAAGTTAGACATATCTATTATCTTTGGATATATAAATATATCTTAACTTAGTATATAAATAGACTACAATTATA
>JXCR01089488.1:65247-76731 GCA_002079205.1 Phalaenopsis hybrid cultivar
AAATCACATATACCGACATCTTCAGCGTGGGTGTCCCCGTCGGCTGGCGGCTTCGACATTGTTACATGACAGTGGTTTTGGGGTCTCCGCTTTCACCTCTTTCTTCACCATTCCAACATCAATCTCTCCGCTCTTGACCTCGATCTCCTCTTCTNATCAGCGTGGGTGTCCCCGTCGGCTGGCGGCTTCGACGTTGTTACATGACAGTGGTTTTGGTGTCTCCGCTTTCACCTCTTTCTTCACCATTCCAACATCAATCTCTCCGCTCTTGACCTCGATCTCCTCTTCTCATCCGGCTTCTTTATTCAATCTTCTTTTATAATGTATCATGTTCAAAATTTTGCTCAATTTTTATGTGCGGGCAAATTATTTTCCCTCCCTAGCGCCCACACCCATACACCTAAAGCAAGGTCGGTGCTCCAGGGATTATTAGGCCTCCTGCAACTTCCTTAATTGCTGTAGCTGCTAATGAGACTGCGCGGAAAGGTACAATCTGATAACTATTAACATCATTTTCCTATCTACTCGTTTGAGCCATGTAACTCTGTGAATCCATGGAATGGAATCGATTCATTCATTGTTTATTGTATTCCAAGTGGTTGTTACTAAATATTTTGTAAAATTTTGCTCTATATTTTCATTGATATTTTGCTTAGAAGTCCACCACTGTCCTTCGAAATTACCCTAGATTTTTCCCGCAAAACTTCCATAGTTGAGCGGACTCGAGCTTTCAATTTGTTCATGTGATAGAGGGAAACTGCTTGTTTGATTGAATCGGCGGAAAAAAGAATGTTTTGGCACAATTTTCTTGACTTCACGAAACTATTTTGTCATCCATCTCCATCGGAAAGCTGACACTGGGGTTTGTTGTGGGATGCAGGGATTGCTTGATGTTTTTTCCCACCATCGGAAAGATCCTTGTTCTTGTAAAGTTCAGTTTTCTGCCTGTTTCCCAACTGTTTTTAGAATATTTGAGGTCANTGTTTGTTGTGGGATGCAGGGATTGCTTGATGTTTCTTCCCACCATTGGCGTTATGTGACCATCGCAAGGAAANGGAGTGTTATAAATGGCATGTATACCATGATATGAGCATAAATATTACCAAATTAATCCCAAGCTTCATTAATATTAACATCACAAAGCCTAGTTTTCTTATCAAGATTAAATAAAAGAAAAAGAATCACCAAACTGATTAATTAAAGAAGAGCCATAAAGCAAAGCATATCATAAAAGAAAAATAAATTACTATTAAAATTAAACTGAAAAGTAAGATAAAATTTTAATGTTCAAAGAAATTTTAATAATATCTTTTCAAAATGTACTTTTATAACTATTTTTAAACCAAATAGAACCATAATGGTTCAAACACTAGTTGGTCATATAAGAGTTAGAATAATAAACATTCCAAATATTTTAGCTTTGCACATAATATTATTATTACCCAAAGAAGATAATCCATGACCACCAATATACTTAGGTAAAGTGATTTTATTCCAACCAATGACATGCAACTTCTTATTATTAACATTACGATTAATAAAAATATTAATCATGGAAGAAATTTTCCTTCTAATACTTTTAGAAAAAATGGAAGAACAAAATTACTACCATAAATAACTTAAAATAGTAAATATTAATTGAAGCCTACCCACTGAGGATAAAAACCCTTGCTTCCAGCTGGCCAAAAAAGATAGGAGTCCTTTAATAATAACTTGACAATCAATAGCAAATAGCTTAGAAGGTTTAATATTGAACCTAAAATAATTCTAAGGCAAAGATTTCATATTGATATCACTAATAGTGAAAAGTTGATGTTAAGTCAAAAATCCACAAAATTTTAAAAATAAATAGTTGATTTAGAGAATTTATATTAAAGATTAGAAGCTATTCCAAAAATATTAAACTTAGAAACAAAATGCCTAATATAATATATATCAGCCTTGCCAAAAAAGAAATCTTCAACATAAATTAATGAGATATAATCTTATAATTATTCTTAAAAATATTAATGCCACTATTTTGAGCAAAATAAAGAAGAGAAGCGAGGGCATCCATAATAATATCAAAGAGATAGAAAGGTAAGAAAAAACTTGCCACAACTCAGTGGAAGAAGAAAATTAACCTTTCATTTTACTATTAATGATGACAAAGAATTTAACATNAGCCACTATTTTGAGGAAAATAAAAAAGAGAAGCGAGGGCATCCATAATAATATCAAAGAGATAGAAAGGTAGAAAAAAACCTTGCCACAACTCAGTGAAAGAAGAAAATTAACCTTTCAATTTACTATTAATGATGACAAAGAATTTAACATCATCAATACAAGCTTTAACTCAATTTATAAAAAAATGCAAACGATTATAAAAAAAATTCCTATTAATTTTATCTAAATTTTTTATTAAATCAATTTTAGCAAATTTTAGCACAAAACTTCATAATAAAATTAATGGAATTGAAATCATAAATAAATTTATTAACTAAAATGATATTATCAATAATATCACGACCATTAAGAAAGTGGCTTGAGTGAGAAGAATAATTCTAGAAAGAATAAATTTAAGTCAATCTGCAAGTAAAATAATAATAACTTTATAAATTGTGTTATGGAGATAAATGAGTTGATAATCATTAAGAGAATTAATATCACATTTTTTAGGCATAATAGAAATAGTAATATGCTTAACCCTTAATGGAAGCTTATAAGTATTGAAAAAATGCCGAATAACATCAATGCAATCCAAACTAGTGAAATCCAGAATAACAACAATGTAATCTAAGCTAGTGAAATTTCAAGTATTATTAAAGAATTTTGAAGTAAAATCATTTGGCTCAAAAGTTTTGTTAAAAACAACAAAAATTTTTTTTTTAATATCATTATTAAGAAAATCCAAAGAGCCACATAATCATCATTATTAACTGAGTATCTAATAAAGAATACATGATTATAATAAAAAGAATTTTTAGGATAGCTATAAGAATATTAGAAAAATAAGAAATAACTTCATTGATAATACCCACTTGATTATCAAGATAAGCATTATCAATCAAAGTTTCATTAATTTAGTTAGAATTATGCCTTCATTTGGGATTTTGTAAAAGAAAATTAGCATCATCCACATCTTTTGAAATCCACAAGCATTTTGCTCTTTACTTAGTCCTCTTATAATCACAAATAGTAGTTTTAATAATATCTTTTTANTTTAACATCATCAATACAAGCTTTAATTCAATTTATAAAAATAGTAGGTAAGCCTAAAAAATGCAAACGATTATAAAAAAAATTCCTATTAATTTTATCTAAATTTTTTATTAAATCAATTTTAGCACAAAACTTCATAATAAAATTAATGGAATTGAAATCATAAATAAATTTATTAACTAAAATGATATTATCAATAATATCACGACCATTAAGAAAGTGCCTTGAGTGAGAAGAATAATTCTAGAAAGAATAAATTTAAGTCAATCTGCAAGTAGAATAATAATAACTTTATAAATTGTGTTATGGAGATAAATGAGTTGATAATCATTAAGAGAATTAATATCACATTTCTTAGGCATAACAGTAATAGTAATATGCTTAACCCTTAATGGAAGCTTATAAGTATTGAAAAAATGTCGAATAACATCAATGCAATCCAAACTAGTGAAATCCAGAATAACAACAATGTAATCTAAGCTAGTGAAATTTCAAGTATTATTAAAGAATTTTGAGGTAAAATCATCTGGCTCAAAAGTTTTGTTAAAAACAACAGAAAAAATGCTTTTTTAATATCATTATTAAGAAAATCCAAAGAGCCACATAATCATCATTATTAACTGAGTATCTAATTAGGAATACATGATTATAATAAAAAGAATTTTTACGATAGCTATAAGAATATTAGAAAAATAAGAAATAACTTCATTAATAATACCCACTTGATTATCAAGATAAGCATTATCAATCAAAGTTTCTTTAATTTAGTTGGAATTATGCCTTCATTTGGGATTTTGTAAAAGAAAATTAGCATCATCCACATCTTTTGGAATCCACAAGCATTTTGCTCTTTACTTAGTCCTCTTATAATCACAAATAGTAGTTTTAATAATATATTTTTTACAAAATAGGAACATGTTCAAGAAGATTTTTTTAAAGATGGGATTGTTCACGCAAACTCATACATAAATTTTTCCTCTCTTAAAGGTCAGAATATGCTTTTGAAGAATATTTAAGAAATTCCAATTAAAACCTTTTAAAGCATTCTTCGCATTCTTAAGTTTATTACATAAAGCAAAAATAGGATTAGCCTTAACAGGTTAGAACAAACCTTATAAACAATATCATAAAAACTAGGGCCAAGACTCAAAAAGTTATTATACGTGAATCAACATTGAAGCTTGCTAGAACTATCCAAAAAAATAGTATGGAGATTAGGAAAAAAAAATTCATAACTTTAAAGTACAAAATAGGAAAAGCATTTATCCAAGCATAACTACATAAAGCTTTATCAAGTAGTAAGAATCTAATAGAGTTACCTAATTGATTATTATACCAACTAAAAGAATAACTGGTACTTTGAAAATCAATAAGAACAATATAAATGATGCAATTATTAAAGTCAAAAAGTCCACTAGGGATAAAAGGGTTACCTCTTCTTTTTTATTCATTAGTATAAATGCAATCAAAATCACCAAACAACAGCTACAACTCACTCATATCATCACCAATAAGATTAATAAACTCCCATAAGTATTTTCTAATAGCAGCATTGTTATCAACATCACAAACAATAACAAAAAAAAACTAATAAATGACAAATAAGAGACAATGCCATGGATATATTGGGGGGCTAATATTTAAAGAAGATAAATTTATTAGAGTTCCACTTAATCAAAATTCTATAATTGTTTAAATAATTAAAATTATTAATGCTACCCTCCAACAAAAATATATTTTTTGAAATAGGAAAAAGAAGGATAAAAAAATGTGATAGCAGAAATTTTAGTTTGTGGATAAAATCAATTTTGTTGACTGATAAATTTTTTATAATCAGCTAAATGGACAACATTATTCAGATCCCTAACATTGCAAACAATAAATTAGGTAACATTATAAGGAAAATTAATATAAATAAATAAATAAAAGATAGAACCCTTGTAAGTAATTTCTATTGGTATGTCTTTTTTATTTTTAAAAGGACCACGTTGAGAGAAAGTATGAGAATTTATAAACTTTGAAACAACACTAGGAGGCAACCCATTAACAGAATGCCCTACAGAAAAAAATATTAGAAATATAACTTTCTTGAAAAATAAAGTTATTAGCAGTAATATTATAAACAACATAATCCANACATTCTTAAGTTTATTACATAAAGCAAAAATAGGATCAGCCTTAACAGGTTAGATCAAACCTTATAAAAAATATCTTAAAAACTAGGGCCAATACTCAAAAAGTTATTATACGTGAATCAGCATTGAAGCTTACTAGAACTATCCAAAAAAATAGTATGGAGATTAGGAAAAAAAATTCATAACTTTAAAGTAAAAAATAGGAAAAGCATTTATCCAAGCATAACTCATTAAGCTTTATCAAGTAGTAAGAATCTAATAGAGTTACCCAATTGATTATTATACCAACCAAAAGAATAACTGATACTTTGAAACTCAATAAGAACAGTATAAATGATGCAATTATTAAAGTCAAAAAGTCCGCTAGGGATAAAAGGGTTACCTCTTCTTTTTTATTCATTTAAATGCAATTAAAATCACCAAACAACAGCTACAACTCACTCATATCATCACCAATAAGATTAATAAACTCCCATAAGTATTTTCTAATAGCAACATTGTTATCAACATCACAAACAATAACGAAAAAAAAACTAATAAATGACAAATAAGAGACTATGCCATGGATATATTGGGGGGCTAATATTTAAAGAAGATAAATTTATTAGAGTTCCACTTAATCAAAATTCTATAATTGTTTAAATAATTAAAATTATTAATGCTACCCTCCAACAAAAATATATTTTTGGAATTAGAAAGATAAGGATTAAAAAATGTGATAGCAGAAATTATAGTTTGTGGATAAAATCAATTTTGTTGACTGATAAATTTTTTATAATCAGCTAAATGGACAACATTATTCAGATCCCTAACATTCCAAACAATAAATTATGTAACATTATAAGGAAAATTAATATAAATAAATAAATAAAAGATAGAAACCTTGTAAGTAACTTCTATTGGGATGTCTTTTTTATTTTTAAAAGGACCACGTTGAGAGAAAGTATGAGAATTTATAAACTTTGAAACAACACTAGGAGGCAACCCATTAACAGAATGCCCTACAGAAAAAATATTAGAAATATAACTTTCTTGAAAAATAAAGTTATTAGCAGTAATATTATAAACAACATAATCCACTTCATAAGTTTAATCGTTTTCTACTCAATCTGAATGTAAATATTTTTTACTAGAATTTTCAATAGAGATATTAAGATTCAGAACTAAATACATAATATCATTACCAGAGATAGGTAAAGCAGATGTTTAAGCATTATTAGAAACAATTCTAGTGTTAATTCCAGCATTAGGGAAAGCAGGACCAACATGAGAAACATGAATAACAAAATTACTAACACTCATATTAGGCCTTAAATTATTTTGATTATTGTTTCTACTCCTACCTTTGAAAGCAAGAACAATAGCCATTGATTTTTGAGTAGATGTTTTAGAGCAATTTAAATGGTCATGCACAAATGTTAAACATTATTTACATGGACTAGACTTCCTTTCATAAATCACATCATGAACAAAATCTTGCCCTTTAAAATTAACATAATCGAGAAGAACATAATCAATGTTATCTCCTCTCTCAACTTCCTTCTCCGTTGATGAAATCACATATACCGACATCATCAGCGTGGGTGTCCCCGTCGGCTGGCGGCTTCGACGTTGTTACATGACAGTGGTTTTGGTGTCTCCGCTTTCACCTCTTTCTTCACCATTCCAACATCAATCTCTCCGCTCTTGACCTCGATCTCCTCTTCTCATCCGGCTTCTTTATTCAATCTTCTTTTATAATGTATCATGTTCAAAATTTTGCTCAATTTTTATGTGCGGGCAAATTATTTTCCCTCCCTAGCGCCCACACCCATACACCTAAAGCAAGGTCGGTGCTCCAGGGATTATTAGGCCTCCTGCAACTTCCTTAATTGCTGTAGCTGCTAATGAGACTGCGCGGAAAGGTACAATCTGATAACTATTAACATCATTTTCATATCTACTCGTTTGAGCCATGTAACTCTGTGAATCCATGGAATGGAATCGATTCATTCATTGTTTATTGTATTCCAAGTGGTTGTTACTAAATATTTTGTAAAATTTTGCTCTATATTTTCATTGATATTTTGCTTAGAAGTCCACCACTGTCCTTCGAAATTACCCTAGATTTTTCCCGCAAAACTTCCATAGTTGAGCGGACTCGAGCTTTCAATTTGTTCATGTGATAGAGGGAAACTGCTTGTTTGATTGAATCGGCGGAAAAAAGAATGTTTTGGCACAATTTTCTTGACTTCACGAAACTATTTTGTCATCCATCTCCATCGGAAAGCTGACACTGGGGTTTGTTGTGGGATGCAGGGATTGCTTGATGTTTTTTCCCACCATCGGAAAGATCCTTGTTCTTGTAAAGTTCAGTTTTCTGCCTGTTTCCCAACTGTTTTTAGAATATTTGAGGTCAAGCACTGCATGTTTTATTGTTCATTACCTTTCATAAGCAAAGAGCACAAATCCATCAAATCCAACTCTGATCATGAAGAATCAGAGCAGTCTGCTGGGATACATGACTTTGTTCTTGGACCAGAAGAACATGAGTATGCCCATATGATAAAGTGCACTATTTTAAATCAAGGAAGTCGGAATGTTAATGATGTTATGCAGGCTCTAGAGAACAATCATTATATCCATCAAATTCAACTTACAACTAATACCGTTGATTCACTGATCCAAAAATTTGGTGATGATTGGCAGTCTGCCCTTGGTTTCTTCCGATGGGCTGGTGCTCGGCGAGGCTATAAACACACTTTATATTCATATAATAAGATAGTGGGTTTACTAGGTAAGATGAAGCAAATCGATCAGATGTGGAATTTAGTGGAGAAAATGAGAACTGAAGGCTTGATTACCCTTGAAACTGTTGCCAAGATCATGAGAAGGCTGGTTGGTGCAGGAAGATGGAGAGATGCTGTTAATTTTTTTGATGATTTGGAACACTATGGATTAGCAAAAGATACCGAATCAATGAATTATTTGCTTGACACCCTTTGCAAAGAGAAAAAAGTTGAAGTTGCCCGTGAAGTATTTATAGAACATAAGGCGCGCATCCCTGCAGATGCTTACACTTTTAACATTTTTGTCAATGGTTGGTGCATTTTGCACAGAATTGAAGAGGCAATTTGGACAACTCAAGAGATGAGGGGCTACGGATTTCGACCTTCCGTGATCACATATTCAACGATCCTTAAGGCATATTGTAAACAGTCGGATTTTCGTAAGGTCTACGAGTTGCTTGACGAGATGGTTGCTGAGGATTGCGCACCAAATGTCGTCACCTACACCATCATTATTAATTCACTTGCTAGATCACGTGATTTTGAAGAAGTGTTGAGTGTGGTTAACAGGATGAAGTTATCTGCATGTGAGCCCGATACTCGTTTTTATAATACATTGATCAACATTCTAGGCAAAGCGGGGCGGTTGGATGATGCCTTTCATATCTTCGACAATGAGATGGGAATGAATGGGGTCAACCCGGATATATCGACGTATAATATTATGATCTCTATATTTTGTCAGCACGAGCAAGAACAGAATGCTTTACATGTGTTGAAGGAGATGGAATACTCTTCTTGCAAACCTGTTCTGCAAACATACAATCCACTGCTCAAACTATGTTTTAGAATGGGAAAAATAGATGATCAACTTAAAAGCTTGTTGAATGACATAACAACAAAGCATCACTTGAGTTTTGATCTTGATACATATACGCTTTTAATTCATGGCCTATGTGGTGTGGGAAATGTTGATTGGGCGTATTCTCTTTTTAATGAGATGGTAGATCAAGAAATTGTGCCTAGGATTCGTACATGTCGGCTACTGATGGATGTAGCGAAACAAAAGAACATGGATGTAGCTGTGGAGAGGGTAAAAAGTTTGATGAGCACAAAAGTTTCATGATTTTAATGGGTAAGTTGATGTATTAGACCCTAAATTTGTAAGCTAATTTCGGTTATTGTTGGATAGATTGTAGATGTATATGTTCATAAGAGATAATTCTTGTTACATCTTCATTTATATGATTCTTACAATGCAATGCCTCTATTCTTTATTTATTTTTGTTCAATAAATTTGACAGCTAATTGCTTTCTGGGCTAATATGCTGTTCTTACCATCATCTATGCTCCTTCTAAACCAGACTTATTTTAATATGAGCAGATAAGATTTTTTTTTTTAAGAATGATAGGTGAAGTCATCTTTTTCATGTTTATTTACGGGTTGGGGAGTACCTTAAAGTTTATATTACTTTCAAGAATGAGTGGAAGGATAACACTTTGCTGGCCTTCGAGGGTTAGTTGAAGAGAAAACAGTAGTCTTCTTTCTTTCAGGTTCTTCTTTATTATTGACAAGTATCCCTGCTTATAAACCTCTGCTTGATCAATTCAGCAGAGTGGCCTATATGGCTATATGCACCTATTTTTCGTTTGGATGTAAGAAATTCAATAAGGATTTTTTGGCAGTTTTTACTAATGGATATTTGAGATTTATAAGTTTTACTACTTTTTATGGTTATTATTTTGTGTCATTTTGTTGTCAAATTTTCCTTGGACCCACCGAATGCCACCTTTATGAATAAGTGATTATGTAAAGGCATATATGGATATATTCTAGCACTAAAGCATGCATGATTACCTACCTACTGATACAATAGATCGTTAAGGAGATGCATGAACTGATTTCTGCATTTAAATTGATTTTATCTTTAAGACCAATTAGGTGGAAATTTTTCCTTTGACAAAGCATCTTGGACATCGACNTGTTCTTACCATCATCTCAGCTCCTTCTAAACCAGACTTATTTTAATATGAGCAGATAAGATTTTTTTTTTAAGAATGATAGGTGAAGTCATCTTTTTCATGTTTATTTACGGGTTGGGGAGTACCTTAAAGTTTATATTACTTTCAAGAATGAGTGGAAGGATAACACTTTGCTGGCCTTCGAGGGTTAGTTGAAGAGAAAACAGTAGTCTTCTTTCTTTCAGGTTCTTCTTTATTATTGACAAGTATCCCTGCTTATAAACCTCTGCTTGATCAATTCAGCAGAGTGGCCTATATGGCTATATGCACCTATTTTTCGTTTGGATGTAAGAAATTCAATAAGGATTTTTTGGCAGTTTTTACTAATGGATATTTGAGATTTATAAGTTTTACTACTTTTTATGGTTATTATTTTGTGTCATTTTGTTGTCAAATTTTCCTTGGACCCACCGAATGCCACCTTTATGAATAAGTGATTATGTAAAGGCATATATGGATATATTCTAGCACTAAAGCATGCATGATTACCTACCTACTGATACAATAGATCGTTAAGGAGATGCATGAACTGATTTCTGCATTTAAATTGATTTTATCTTTAAGACCAATTAGGTGGAAATTTTTCCTTTGACAAAGCATCTTGGACATCGACTTCCTTCTCAAGCTAAATGCAATATTCTTATGTATACTATTCTATTTATTCCACGGATTAACTATAGATACCATTCTTTCAGTCTTTCATAGTTTAGCTTCTCCAATAAACTCCTTTTATCACTTTTTGGAGCTCCTCAGCAGCTGTTCTTTTCAAAATTTTCCTTTCCCTCACAAAAAAATTTGTCAGACTTTCACTATAAAATTTACATAACATGCACGGTATCTATTACTAGAATTGCGATTTAGTTTGCAAGTCTCCCGAATGGGTTATTGTGCACCAGTGGACCTTATTATGGGGTTGTTAGTATGGCTATTTTGGATAAGAGTTATGGAGTTTTAATTTGAATTGAAATGATTTTTTCTTGTGTAATTTTAATTTAAATATAGGTTAAGCTGCTTATATGTCAATCATATTAATTAACCAATGCGAACTTTACAAATAGTTATTTTGAGGCCTATAATAACAACTTTAGCTATAGTAAAATCTGTCTTTTCAATTTTAAACTTGTAGCATAAGTTGGATTTGTGATTTCCTAGGGTGCGAGCAAGGGCGACTTTTAATTTTGAGGGAAGTTACCTCCTTGTAGACATGAATTTTATTACTTTTATTATTTATNTGCAAGGGCGACTTTTAATTTTGAGGGAAGTTAACTCCTTGTAGACATGAATTTTATTACTTTTATTATTTATTATTTCATTCTTTATTTGTGTTATCTACATAATTTGATATTGACTTGTTTAAT
>JXCR01089488.1:76783-103681 GCA_002079205.1 Phalaenopsis hybrid cultivar
TTTCTTGTCCTATGTGACCAACTCGCTGATCTTATTTTAAGTTTTAGTTTCACACTTGGGCTTCACAGTTCTNCTTGTCCTATGTGACCAACTCGCTGATCTTATTTTAAGTTTTAGTTTCACACTTGGGCTTCACAGTTCTCTCAAATTTTATATTCGGTATTGAGACGAAGACTCATATTACCATTTAATCCCGACTGATTGATCTCGAGTTTGAACTTACAGACATTTAAAGTTATTCTATCCAAATATAACTAAAATCTGTTATCTGGTACTTCTGGCCCTTTTTTTTTATAATACCTGCATCTATTCTCCTGCTGGTAACTGGTAAATTGGGATTTGGGATCATCCTTAAGCTGCAAACAATGAACTTAGTTTCTAGTAGCCTCTACAAATTTTTTTCTCAATCATAAACTAGTGAATTTTTTTTATTTGATATGTTAAAAGATTTGGAATAAAATGTCAAAATAGTCCCTGACTGTTTATGTGGGACCATTTTTACCATTTTGGGTCCTAGAGTCTATAAAAGTTCTAAATTAGTCCCCAGCTTTTTAAATTCAGGCTAAAATAGTCTCCTGTCTTGCAACTAAATTGCTATTTTTATAGACCATGAAATTAAAATGGCCCTCCGCAAAGTCTTGGAGTCGGGCTAAAATAGTCTCCCGTCTTGCAACTAAATTGCTATTTTTATAGACTATGAAATTAAAATGGCCCTCTGCAAAGTCTAAGGAGAACTATTTTTACACTTTCTCTAAATTATTTGGCGGTATGTCCTTAATATTATCCCCAGTAGCAGTGCTGACACATGCTTTAGATCANCGGCGGTATGTCCTTAATATTATCCCCAGTAGCAGTGCTGTCACATGCTTTAGATCAGACTTAGAAATGTTGAGAAATGTGGGGCCAAGGCGGAAGAAAGGTTGAAGGGAAGTGGACATCTCACTATATTGTGGCAGACCAATGCATGGTTTCATGATGGAGTTTTGAACCAGAACTTTATTAATGAGTTGTCGCGGATATATATCTTCTCTTAGTCTTCCATCTCTCTTTTTTTTTTGTCGCAATATGCTATGTTTTATTTGCAGCTTTTTTTTCTAAGCATTATTGATGCTTTGTTTGTTTGGTTGCTATTTGTCTNGGAAATGTTGAGAAATGTGGGGCCAAGGCGGAAGAAAGGTTGAAGGGAAGTGGACATCTCACCATATTGTGGCAGACCAATGCATGGTTCCATCATGGAGTTTTGAACCAGAACTTTATTAATGAGTTGTCGCGGATATATATCTTCTCTTAGTCTTCCATCTCTCTTNAGTTATTTTATAAATGAACTTTAATTTTTATCGACAATTTTTTTTATGAATAATATTGTGTATTATAAGATACTTTGAGGGCAAATGTCAGACATAATATAGACTCGTACCCCTGAAAAATACACTCATGATGAGTTTCGATAGGAAGTTAGTAGTTGACACAATCTTCACTAGAAATATCACTTAATGGCAAGTGACAGACAATGTCTCGACTAATACTTCTAAAGACATGCTTATTAGGCGACCTCGATGAGAAATTAGTAGTGGACAAAGTTCTCATTAGAAAGACTCCATAAAAACAAGTGATTAACAGGGTCTCTACTAAAAAAAATATTAGAAAACTATTAGCCTCGAAAGACACAAATACATTAATATTCGTAGAAGGCTATAAGCCTTAGAAGGCGGGTATATCAAAAACCTCATATGATTATAAGTCTCAAAAGGTTGAAGTATATCAAAAATTTGAAAAAAACTGTAAGCCTTCGAAGATATATGTACGTTAAAATCCTCAGAATGTATAAGCCTTAAAAGATACATATGTGTCAAAAAATATCAATGGGCTATATGCCTCAAAATATTTTATTGACTCAAGAAGCTTAAGAATCTCGAAGGTATGAACCTCAGAAGAGTTCTATGTTACTATACTCCTAATGAGAGCGGGGACATACTCCAATTAGAGTATATTTGATTCAAGACTTTCGATATTTTTTTCTTATATGGGGGACAAGTTGTACAAAATCAACTTTCTTACATCAAGCAATCATAGCCCTAAAGAAATGGTAGCACCAGCATCAATAGTAATGTCAAAAATATTTGCTATATCAAACTTGAAAGGAGATGTACAAACAAAGACAACCACTCACTACATCAAATAAAAGCGAGTTAAACAGATAAACACACTATAATAATAACATTTGTTAACACATGAACGCACAAAAAAAAAAATAATAAAATCACTCAATAACCAAAAAAACCAAAAAATCAAAATCACTCAATAACATCACCATTGACTACATCATTCTTGCTCATACAACAAAGCATAGATAAACGTGCAAAAAAGATGAACGCTAAACAACATCAATATTCTCCTCTTTATTGCAAGAGAAAACACTCTTCAACTCATTATCGATACCCTCATCTTCAAAACTCAAAAGAGGGCCTTATAAAACCTAGATGATGGTCAGTCTCTCTTTGTCAGCCCCGATTCGATGTTGCANTTTAGCGTTGTACGAAGATTCAACACACACTTAGATAAAAGAAAACAACCTGTAAAGATACCAAAAGTTCTTACATGAAAACTCAGAAATGGAAATAACCATAGGGTCTGAACAAGTTGAAGATATCAACTAGAAATTGGTGATTACAGTTAAAACTCTTTGTCCCACAGACGAGAAAGAGTTACATAGTCTCTTGCGTTACAATGTCAATTCGCGGATGACTTGTCGTAAGTGGGAGGCAGCCNCTTAGCGTTGTACGAAGATTCAACACACACTTAGATAAAAGAAAACAAACTGTAAAGATACCAAAAGTTCTTACATGAAAACTCAGAAATGGAAATAACCATAGGGTCCGAACAAGTTGAAGATATCAACTAGAAATTGGTGATTACAGTTAAAACTCTTGGTCCCACAGATGAGAAAGAGTTACATAGTCTCTTGCGTTACAATGTCAATTCGCGGATGACTTGTCGTAAGTGGGAGGCAGCCGATAGTGATTAGCGGTAGCCGACGAGTGGTGGTTGGCAGCGGTCGACTACTGGTGGTCGATAGATCATCGGTGCCGAAGTGGTGTTGGACTTCAACTTCTCTAAGCTTCTGTCTTCTTAAGGCTTTAAGCTCTCTCAAGCCCTCAAAGTGTGGAGCAATGCTCTATTTATAGAGTTTCGGTTGCGAATAATGAAGGAATACGAACTCTTTGCTGGACGGTTAAAAGAAATTCCTTTGATTAGACAACATTTGATGGGCATTTGAGTGCTTGAATGATGTTGGAANTTTTAAGCTCTCTCAAGCCCTCAAAGTGTGGAGCAATGCTCTATTTATAGAGTTCCGGTTGCGAATAATGAAGGAATATGAACTCTTTGTTGGACGGTTAAAAGAAATTCCTTTGATTAGACAACATTTGATGGGCATTTGAGTGCTTGAATGATGTTGGAATCGAGCTATCTTAGACTTGTTGGATTCATCTCGTCGCGTTGCTTGATCCAACTATAAGCTCGCCAGACTCAATAATCGTTTGACCTTCTAAATATATCTGAAAAGTTTGAAAAGTTGTTTATTGGCTTAATCGGGTTTTGTTTNGATCTTAGACTTGTTGGATTCATCTTGTCGCGTTGCTTGATCCAACTACAAGCTCGCCAGACTCGATAATCGTTTGACCTTCTAAATATATCTGAAAAGTTTGAAAAGTTGTTTATTGGCTTAATCGGGTTTTGTTTTGGATCAAATTAAACCATTTTTGGTATCACTAGGTCCGTTTCATCAAGTCGATCAGTTTGACCGTAAATTTTTTGAAATCGGGCATTGATTTTTAATCAAAGTTTGAACTTTTCTTGTTTAAAAGATTGTCTTGAGATCAGTGCGACCAGATGATAAAATTTTGTTGAAGGCGGGCGCACGTGCACACACACACAGATATATATATATATATATATATATATACTACGAATCAAATTTTGTTTAATTCAGCCTGCCAAATGCCTGTGGTCTATGATTCATTAAACAAAAAGATGTTCTAACTTAATAATTGTTTAAAGAAATGCACTGATAGGTGATTAATATATCCTTACCTAATGGCCAATGCGCACCCAAGGGCGGTAGTTTTGGGGGTTTGATAGCGCTAATTTGCACGATAAAGCGGCTTGTACGATTGCTACCTTTTTGCCGCCTTGTGAATATTTCACTAAATCATCCTTTTCATAAAATTAGCTGTTCTACTTAATATCACATTAAAATTTTAATTATTTGATTTAAAAATGTGTTGATTCAATAAATATTAATAGTCNGTTGTCTACTTAATATCACATTAAAATTTTAATTATTTGATTTAAAAATGTGTTGATTCAATAAATATTAATAGTCTTGAATTCATATTTATTTGTTGGCATATCACTTAAATTAGATCACTCGAGAAGAGAGAGAGAGAGAGAGAGAGAGAGAGAGAGAGAGAGAGAGAGAGAGAGAGAGAGAGAGAGAGAGAGANAGAGAGAGAGTAAACTTGTTAAAAATTCTCAAACTATTCTTTATTTTTTATCATCTTTTTATAATTTTTTAAGCTTTATTAATTATGATTGAAGAAAATTTAATAATAAAAGGTGTATAAAATGATTTGGGTTGTGGTGCATCTACCGTGTTAAAAATTGTTCTGACATGGTAACTTGACCCAAAAATTTAGGTTTGAGTGAACTCAAATAGTTTTTAGGTCGGTTTTGAGTTAGGAATCCTAAACCATTAAGTTTTTTGGGTCAAGTTTAGGTTGACTTGCCTATTCAAAATTGACAAGAATCTAATCCACTAACTTGAAATGATTCGAAATCAANGATTTTTTATCATCTTTTCATAATTTTTTAAGCTTTTTAATTATGATTGAAGAGAATTTAATAATAAAAGGTGTATAAAATGATTTGGGCTGTGGTGCATCTACCGTGTTAAAAATTGTTCTGACATGGTAACTTGACCCAAAAAATTTAGGTTTGAGTGAACTGAAATAGTTTTTAGGTCGGGTTTGAGTTAGGAATCCTAAACCATTAAATTTTTTGGGTTAAGTTTAGGTTGACTTGCCTATTCAAAATTGACAAGAATCTAATCCACTAACTTGAAATGATTCGAAATCAAACATCCCATTCAAAATTGACCTAAATAACTATTATGTCTTTTGTTAAATGGGTTGAACGGGTCGTGTTCGATTCAACAGGTTGAATTCGGGTCAGCTTAGGGTTGGATTTTGTGGCACATTTAGTATTCGTATTAGGTTTTTGGATCAGTTCAATTTTTTATTTAACTCAAATTTGACCTGTGAACCCGATTTAACACCCCTAAGCCCATCTCGTACAAAATCTGAGTTAAATGTTATGAGTTGGTTGGTTGCTGATACTTGAGTCAGTGATCAAATGAACTTTTATGTTTCATCGGCTTGGCTATAAGTTATGAATGTCTAGGATAAATTGGCACGTGTCAACATCCTGATGTTCATCTGTGATGAAAAGTCTNTATTAGGTTTGGGTCAAACAATTTTGGATCAGTTCAATTTCTGATTTAACTCAAATTTGACCTGTGAACCCGATTTAACACCCCTAAGCCCATCTTGTACAAAATCTGAGTTAAATGTTATGAGTTGGTTGGTTGCTGATACTTGAGTCAGTGATCAAATGAACTTTTATGTTTCATCGGCTTGGCTATAAGTTATGAATGTCTAGGATAAATTGGCACGTGTCAACATCCTGATGTTCATCTGTGATGAAAAGTCTGTTAAGTAAATATATTAAAAAATATAAACAGTGAAAGTCAGTCTTAATATCGTCATTTTCACTATGCAAAAGAGCATTCAATAGAAAAATGTTTTCACTTGAAGGAAAAACAGTATGTAGATACGTCAAGGTCACATAGGTCGTTGCTTACAGGAACAATGTGGGGAGAATCAGAAGAAGATTGTCATAATTATCAAATTAGAAGTATTACTATCATTTATCTTATNTCAGTCTTAATATCGTCATTTTTACTATGCAAAAGAGCATTCAATAGAAAAATGTTTTCACTTGAAGGTAAAACAGTACGTAGATACGTCAAGGTCACATAGGTCGTTGCTTACAGAAACAATGTGGGGAGAATCAGAAGAAGATTGTCATAATTATCAAATTAGAAGTATTACTATCATTTATCTTATTTAGTAAAAAACTTGTTACTTTCATGCCAATGTGTAAGTTTCTAATTTTATCTCTAGAAAAATTTTCTCTATCTTGACTCATGTTAAAAATTGTTATTCAGTTATTTTATCAATGAACTTTAATTTTTATCGACAATTTTTTTTTATGAATAATATTGTGTATTATAAGATACTTTTAGGGCAAATGTTAGACATAATATAGACTCATACCCCTGAAAAATACACTCATGATGAGTCTCGATAGGAAGCTAGTAGTTGACACAATCTTCACTAGAAATATCACTTAATGGCAAGTGACAGACAATGTCTCGACTAATACTTCTAAAGACATGCTTATTAGGCGACCTCGATGAGAAATTAGTAGTGGACAAAATTCTCATTAGAAAGACTCCATAAGAACAAGTGATTAACAGGGTCTCTACTAAAAAAATATTAGAAAACTATTAGCCTCGAAAGACACAAATACATTAATATTCGTAGAAGGCTATAAGCCTTAGAAGGCGGGTACATCAAAAACCTCATATGATTATAAGTCTCAAAAGGTTGAAGTATATAAAAAATTTGAAAAAAACTGTAAGCCTTCGAAGATATATGTACGTTAAAATCCTCAGAATGTATAAGCCTTAAAAGATACATATGTGTCAAAAAATATCAATGGGCTATATGCCTCAAAATATTTTATTGGCTCAAGAAGCTTAAGAATCTCGAAGGTATGAACCTCAGAAGAGTTCTATGTTACTATATTCCTAATGAGAGCGGGGACATACTCCAATTAGAGTATATTTGATTCAAGACTTTCGATATTTTTTTCTTATATGGGGGACAAGTTGTACAAAATCAACTTTCTTACATCAAGCAATCATAGCCCAAAAGAAATGGTAGCACTAGCATCAATAGTAATGTCAAAAATATTTGCTATATCAAACATGAACGGAGATGTACAAACAAAGACAACCACTCACTACATCAAATAAAAGCGAGTTAAACAGATAAAAACACTATAATAATAACATTTGTTAACACATGAACGCACAAAAAAAAAATAATAAAATCACTCAATAACCAAAAAAACAAAAAAATCAAAATCACTCAATAACATCACCATTGACTACATCATTCTTGCTCATACAACAAAGCATAGATAAACGTGCAAAAAAAGATGAACGCTAAACAACATCAATGTTCTCCTCTTTATTGCAAGAGAAACATTCTTCAACTCATTATCGATACCCTCATCTTCAGAACTCAAAAGAGGGCCTTATAAAACCTAGATGATGGTCAGTCTCTCTTTGTCAGCCCCGATTCGATGTTGCATTGCTCAGGCCCCCTTCAGAAAGCCACATATGAATCCCTCCTCAATACACTCCTTCTAGAGCTCCTTCACCTCAACATCATATTTGTAGTAGCAAGCTTCCTATATACGATCATGAATAATGCTCTTGAGCTCAATCGAGCCCTTGCAGTCCTGCACAACCTTCAACTCAACTCCAACAACATTGATCTCCTTCCCGGACCTCATTTTCTAGATCTTCTTTTCAATATTTGTCACCTTCAATTTCAGAACCTTCATACTCTTGGTGCACTGATTAATGTTGCTCTGTGCCTCCACCAACTCCTCCCATGTATTCTCTAAATCATGACGGTGTAGCCAAAAGGAAGTCGCAATTATGGAGAGTTCTATCTTGCACTCGTCAGCTAAGATTCTAAGTCACAACTTCCTTAGATTTAGAATCGTATTGATGCGTACTTGCACTGGAGGAACTTGATCTTGACAAATTCAGAGTTCTCATCTCTCATAGAAAGATCGAACGCCACTTCAAGCTCTATCTTTTTATCAATCTGAAATAAGTAATTTTATGTTAGATGGATAAAAGAATTATGCAACAATAAAATCTGATACATATAAGAAATACTTACGAATTCCTCAGTCAAATGGAATCCACTGCACGAATTAATTAACATACTGTCAAATATGAATTTTTGAAAGATTTATCAGAGGTTTCTTTGCCCCTTCACTCCTCTTACTTTGATTTTGAGGAATGAAATCACAATCACTATCCAGCAAACACTACTTTAGAGATGCAACATGAGCCGGTTTGAGCCACTTTCACTCATATTCCTTCAACATCAATCTAAGAGATCTCCCAGGAAGGATAAAAATACTAAGATTAAACAAAAATTTCTCTCCAAGTATCTTTTGTATTTCATCTTAGTTTATCTAGAGAAAGGCAGACAACACTTGAGGTTTCCCCCATTTCTCATAAAATCCCCAATCATTCTACGTGAAAAAATCCATACAGACCAATGTCTTATAGGATCTTTTGTGCAGAGGTCCAATACCTTGTTCCCGAAGGAGACAAGACCATGTATCACTAACGATTCAGCCTAGTCGGCTTAAGATCTCCGTTGTCAATTTTGACTCACATTGAAAAATGCGATCAACCCAATGATGATTGTTGTCGCCAACAAAAAAGCTGTGAAATGCTAATTCCAATAGCATTTAGAATGTTCATCAACTCGGTCAGCAGTGAAAATTGCAGAATAGCCCACAAAGTTGCTTCTTAAATGACAATGTATCCTGGAGAAGGGTAGCTTCAATCAGCTGAAATTGGTAATTTCACCACCATGTGATTTGGGAAGTAAAATTTCTTCTAATTTATCATCAGCTCACCCTCCATAAGAGTCAATATTGTCTCCTCGGAATTCTGTTACTTCCTCTAATTTTCAGGGTGGCGGGGTTCCGAAGACATCAATATCTCGAAGCATAAAAAATCTTCTCAAGATAACACAACAAGCACTCAAAAAAAAACTTTGAGGATTACACAAGTTCAACACAAAAGGAGCACGGTAACAACCCAAGGGATCTTAGAGGATTGCGCAACAGCAATGTAAATGCGGAACAACAACATGCCCTAGGATTCTAGACACTCTGAGAAGGAAGTGCACTTTCTTTCATCTTTTTCTAGTATACTTATAGGTTCAAAATGGCAAAGAAAAGTCCAAAGATTGCCCAAATCTGGACCAACCAGAAGTAGCATGCGCGAGTCATCTCACACAATCAGATTGCAGAAATGTGTGAGCCACTTGAAAATACATTGTCCATGCGACATCACACCAAAAATCATGTGATTCAAGCAACCTTGTGTGCTCTATCGTACATGCCCTCAACACAGATCACCTGCATCCGCACTATCAGATCAATTGCACGACTGACCCGACTCGACCCACTTCGTTGTTCTATGTTGAGGATCCATGCAACGACCTAGTTAACTACTCAGTGACGCACTGACATGGCACAATCCACACACCTCTCACCTGCTCTCCCATGATAGCTGCACCGTCGCCTCCACCAACGTTCACCACCACGCTGTGTTCCCGTAACCGTTGGTTGACGAAGCTGCAACCTCATCTGCCACTGGCAAAGAAAAAGAAGAAAAATTCAAAAATCAAAGGAAAAATCTTTTTTTTTTTTTTTGATAATTTTCAGACAAGCACGCAAAATCGCGTTAAAATTAGGGGGCAACTGGTCCGCCATTAACAAATTTTACTATTTGGCACAAATCTTTATGTGTTCAACATGATTCTCGATGCTTTTTTGGGCAAGAAATATTCAAATTCAAACTAAAAATTTGCAGAACTCCTATTTTAAGAAACTTATAGTTAAACTGATCAAATCAATGAGGTCGACCTAATGACATCAAAATTTATTCAATCCGAGTAAAATATGGCCTAGATTAAGTTGTTAAACCACCTTTGAAAGCTTTGGGTGGTCAATTTGAAGGTCAAATTGATTCCAAATCTTGCGAGCTTATGTTCAAATAGAGCATCTCAATGAGATGAATCTAACGGGCCTAAGATCACTCAATTCTGACATTATTAAGACACTTAAATGTTCATAAATATCATTTTATCAAAGGAATTCCTTTAGGTTGACCGATGAAGTTGTTCAGATCCTCGCCTTATTTACAAGGGTTGTCACTCCCATAATTTATTAATAGAACCCTACTTCCTCATGAAGGGGACAAAGAGAAAAACCTAGAGCTGAATCAGGAGAAGAAGGAGCCTATTTCCAGAGCTATTCTGGGCAGACGACCCAACGATCCCTTCCTCCATATATGCCGACCTCCGTCAACCACTGTTTACCGGGGCTGTTGACCATTATTTGCTGCCCCCTGCTCGTCGCCATTGGTGGACCCTGCAGAGTAACAATGTACTTTGCGACGAAGTCTCGTGCGAAGTAGCAACGTACTTTGCAAAGTAACAAAGCGTTTGCGAAGTAACTCCATTGAAGAGTGGTGAAACGCTATATGGAGCAGTGTAGTGTTCTGAATATTGTGGAACAACGTACCTCAAATACGATTTACCGAAGTTATGTTGATAAATCCTACTAGTAATTCTTGTTGACCTAGAGAACTTTTATAATTCTTTACTATTTGTGGGACAAGTTTCTATACAAGTACGTAACTTCCTCATATTTTTTCTTTTTTCGGATTTTTCATGTAAAAATTCATAGTGTATGATATGCTATTTCTAATCACTCTACCACCGTGAATGTTTTGGCATGCAACAGTTCAAGATTATAGGACATTTAAAATGTTTTATTAGCATAACATATATTTATATTATTATTTTTTTATATATGTTTTAAATATTTAATTACTTTGAGAATTTGTGATCTTAAATATTTAAAAATTTTGACTATATGACAATAAAACGATGCTTGAACTGAAATTATTTTGATGATAAATGAATATACTATACTATTAATGTTATCAAATTAAATGGCATGAATCTCATCATATTTTAAATTCAATCACTTTTGCAAGAAAATTAAGAAAAAATAAACTGATCTCTATTTCTCATGTTTTGGTATACATAAGCTTTTATTTAGAAGAGATGTAAGAAAATAATAAGGGAATACCAAAACATGATAAAGAAATCATTATAGATAATGATGAATATCATCTCATATATAACTCTCCTATAAATTTGAGAGGTGGCATAGAGCATGCCTAACTTACATTTGATATGATATTTTAAAATTATTAAATTTTATTATCTATTTAAAGAAATCTTAAATTCTTGGGGGGCAATTGCCCACCCTCCACATAGAGAAATTATTGCATACGGACACCGCACGCAGCATGCAGCGGTGCAGCATGCAGCGGTGCAGCATGCAGCGGTGCAGCATGCAGCGGTGCAGCATGCAACATGCAACTCTGCATGTAGTGTCCGATCCTGATCGTCAAGATTATTTCAATTTTTTTTAAAAAAAAAAATTAGGTGGGGCCCACTGAAATACATCATGTCCGTAAATCACCTGATTTACGGTCTTGCATGCGGTGTCCGATCCGTATGGAATAAATTTTCCTCCGCATAACCTGTTTTCGCACATGAAAACCGTCAACTACAGTGAACTGAGGTAGTTGTGATGGGAGATTGCAAGAAAAGATAAAGACTAACCCATAATTGAGAGAAAAAGGACAAATGAGTTTGTTACTTAGCAGATTTAAGTTCTAGTCCACTCCATGCGAGAATTTAAAGTCGGACTTCTAAAGAAATGGAAGAAAGTTTTCATAGGAAGTGTGGATGCAGCTTTGCATCCAAATTTCAATAAAATCTTGCTACGTGTATCTGACTGGACCCACCTAAAAATGATGAAAAGACGCTTATTGTGGTGTTATTGCAAAGGAGCTTCAGTAACACCATAATAACACCACAATACCACCGACACCAAGTTTTCGCTTAAATAACATCGCAAAACATCTCAAATAACACCACAATAACACTGCAATAACACTGGTGATCAGTGTCAATAACACTGGTGATCAGTGTCAATAACACCGCAATAACCGCAGCAAAACAACTCCAATAACACTACAATAATACTGCAATAACACCCATGAACAACGCCAATAATACCTCCCTGAGGACCACACAAATAACATTGCGATTTGGTGTTATTGACATCTTTTTATCATATTTTAGGTGAGCTCAGCCAAATACACGTAATAAGAAAAGTTTTTTCAAAGAAATGGGGGTGAATCGATATTTAAGATTATGTAAGATGTAAAGTTTTCATTTTGGTTGTTTGACAGAGTTTAGATTAAATTCAGCTTAAACCCTTCCGAAATATTGCCACCAAATATATTGACATCATAAATTAGTAAGGAATTGAATTTACAGAGAAAGAAAACATAAAACTTCCTCATTTACTTCCTATTATACATGCAATATATATTGCAGTAAACAATGACTTGCATGTTCGTATCTATTTAAGCATGCATGCATGCATTTAAGCTCTTATCCATTATTGTGAACTGCGTTTGACATATAAATTAAGAAGATTTAATAAAAGTTTTGTGAGTGAGTTTTTATTACTTCATAGTGAGGCTAATTGCAGCCATTGGATAAGNAGAGGTCCAATACCTTGTTCCCGAAGGAGACAAGACCATGTATCACTAACGATTCAGCCTAGTCGGCTTAAGATCTCCGTTGTCAATTTTGACTCACATTGAAAAATGCGATCAACCCAATGATGATTGTTGTCGCCAACAAAAAAGCTGTGAAATGCTAATTCCAATAGCATTTAGAATGTTCATCAACTCGGTCAGCAGTGAAAATTGCAGAATAGCCCACAAAGTTGCTTCTTAAATGACAATGTATCCTGGAGAAGGGTAGCTTCAATCAGCTGAAATTGGTAATTTCACCACCATGTGATTTGGGAAGTAAAATTTCTTCTAATTTATCATCAGCTCACCCTCCATAAGAGTCAATATTGTCTCCTCGGAATTCTGTTACTTCCTCTAATTTTCAGGGTGGCGGGGTTCCGAAGACATCAATATCTCGAAGCATAAAAAATCTTCTCAAGATAACACAACAAGCACTCAAAAAAAAACTTTGAGGATTACACAAGTTCAACACAAAAGGAGCACGGTAACAACCCAAGGGATCTTAGAGGATTGCGCAACAGCAATGTAAATGCGGAACAACAACATGCCCTAGGATTCTAGACACTCTGAGAAGGAAGTGCACTTTCTTTCATCTTTTTCTAGTATACTTATAGGTTCAAAATGGCAAAGAAAAGTCCAAAGATTGCCCAAATCTGGACCAACCAGAAGTAGCATGCGCGAGTCATCTCACACAATCAGATTGCAGAAATGTGTGAGCCACTTGAAAATACATTGTCCATGCGACATCACACCAAAAATCATGTGATTCAAGCAACCTTGTGTGCTCTATCGTACATGCCCTCAACACAGATCACCTGCATCCGCACTATCAGATCAATTGTACGACTGACCCGACTCGACCCACTCCGTTGTTCTATGTTGAGGATCCATGCAACGACCTAGTTAACTACTCAGTGACGCACTAACATGGCACAATCCACACACCTCTCACCTGCTCTCCCATGATAGCTGCACCGTCGCCTCCACCAACGTTCACNCACGACTGACCCGACTCGACCCACTTCGTTGTTCTATGTTGAGGATCCATGCAACGACCTAGTTAACTACTCAGTGACGCACTGACATGGCACAATCCACACACCTCTCACCTGCTCTCCCATGATAGCTGCACCGTCGCCTCCACCAACGTTCACCACCACGCTGTGTTCCCGTAACCGTTGGTTGACGAAGCTGCAACCTCATCTGCCACTGGCAAAGAAAAGAAGAAAAATTCAAAAATCAAAGGAAAAATCTTTTTTTTTTGATAATTTTCAGACAAGCACGCAAAATCGCGTTAAAATTAGGGGGCAACTGGTTCGCCGTTANAGAAGAAAAATTCAAAAATCAAAGGAAAAATCTTTTTTTTTTTTTTTGATAATTTTCAGACAAGCACGCAAAATCGCGTTAAAATTAGGGGGCAACTGGTCCGCCATTAACAAATTTTACTATTTGGCACAAATCTTTATGTGTTCAACATGATTCTCGATGCTTTTTTGGGCAAGAAATATTCAAATTCAAACTAAAAATTTGCAGAACTCCTATTTTAAGAAACTTATAGTTAAACTGNTCGCCGTTAACAAATTTTATTATTTGGCACAAATCTTTATGTGTTCAACATGATTCTCGATGCTTTTCTGGGCAAGAAATATTCAAATTCAAACTAAAAATTTGCAGAACTCCTATTTTAAGAAACTTATAGTTAAACTGATCAAATCAATGAGGCAGACCTAATGACATCAAAATTTATTCAATCCGAGTAAAATATGGCCTAGATTAAGTTGTTAAACCACCTTTGAAAGCTTTGGGTGGTCAATTTGAAGGTCAAATTGATTCCAAATCTTGCGAGCTTATGTTCAAATAGAGCATCTCAATGAGATGAATCTAACGTGCCTAAGATCACTCAATTCTGACATTATTAAGACACTTAAATGTTCATAAATATCATTTTATCAAAGGAATTCCTTTAGGTTGACCGATGAAGTTGTTCAGATCCTCGCCTTATTTACAAGGGTTGTCACTCCCATTATTTATTAATAGAACCCTACTTCCTCATGAAAGGGGACAAAGAGAAAAACCTAGAGCCGAATCAGGAGAAGAAAGAGCCTATTTTCAGAGCTATTCTGGGCAGACGACTCAACGATCCCTTCCTCCATATATGCCGACCTCCGTCAACCACTGTTTACCGGGGTTGTTGACCATTATTTGCTGCCCCCTGCTCGTCGCCATTGGTGGACCATACAGAGTAACAATGTACTTTGCGACGAAGTCTCGTGCGAAGTAGCAACGTACTTTGCAGAGTAACAAAGCGTTTGCGAAGTAACTCCATTGAAGAGTGGCGAAACGCTATATGGAGCAGTGTAGTGTTCTGAATATTGTGGAACAACGTACCTCAAATACGATTTACCGAAGTTCTGTTGATAAATCCTACTAGTAATTCTTGTTGACCGTAGAGAACTTTTATAATTCTTTACTATTTGTGGGACAAGTTTCTATACAAGTACGTAACTTCTTATAGTAGTTCATTTTGACCACGCTAGGCCTCATGTTTTTTCTTTTTTCGGATTTTTCATGTAAAAATTCATAGTGTATGATATGCTATTTCTAATCACTCTACCGCCGTGAATATTTTGGCACGCAACAGTTCAAGATTATAGGATTTTTAAAATGTTTTATTAGCATAACATATATTTATATTATTATTTTTATATATGTTTAAATATTTAATTATTTTGAGAATTTTGTGATCTTAAATATTTAAAAATTTGGACTATATGACAATAAAACAATGCTTGAACTGAAATTATTTTGATGAGAAATGAATATATTATACTATTAATGTTATCAAATTAAATGGCATGAATCTCATCATATTTTAAATTCAATCACTTTTGCGAGAAAATTCAGAAAAAATAAACTGATATCTATTTCTCATGTTTTGGTAAGCATAAGCTTATTTTGAAGAGATGTTAGAAAATAAGAAGGGAATACCAAAACATGATAAAGAAATCATTATAGATAATGATGAATATCATCTCATATGTAACTCTCCTATAAATTTGAGAGGTGGCATTGAGCATGCCTAACTTACATTTGAGAGGTGGCATTGAGCATGCCTAACTTACATTTGATATGATATTTTAAAATTATTAAATTTTATTATCTATTTAAAGAAATCTTAAATTCTTGGGGGGCAATTGCCCACCCTCCACATAACCTGTTTTCGCACTCAACTACAGTGAACAGAGGTAGTTGTGATGGGAGATTGCAAGAAAAGATAAAGACTAACCCATAATTGAGAGAAAAAGGACAAAGGAGTTTGTTACTTAGCAGATTTAAGTTCTGGTGCACTCCATGTGAGAATTTAAAGTCTTGACTTCTAAAGAAATGGAAGAAAGTTTTTATAGGAAGTGCGGATGAACTTCAATAAAATCTTGCTACGTATATCTGATTGGACTCACCTAAAAATGATGAAAAGGCGCTTATTATGGTGTTATTGCAAAGGAGCTCCAGTAACACCATAATAAAACCACAATACCACCGGCACCGCGTTTTCGCTTAAATAACATCGCAAAACAACTCAAATAACACCATAATAACACTGCAATAACACTGGTGATCAGTGTCAATAACACCGCAATAACCGCCGCAAAACAACTCCAATAACACTACAATAATACTGCAATAACACCCGTGAACAACGCCAATAATACCTCCCTGAGGACCACACAAATAACATTGCGATGGGGTGTTATTGACATCTTTTTATCATATTTTAGGTGAGCTCAGCCAAATACACGTAATAAGAAAAGTTTTTTCAAAGAAATGGGGGTGAATCGATATTTAAGATTATGTAAGATGTAAAGTTTTCATTTTGGTTGTTTGACAGAGTTTAGATTAAATTCAGCTTAAACCCTTCCGAAATATTGCCACCAAATATATTGACATCATAAATTTTTTAGTAAGGAATTGAATTTACAGAGAAAGAAAACATAGAACTTCCTCATTTACTTCCTATTATACATGCAATATATATTGCAGTAAACAATGACTTGCATGTTCGTATCTNAGTAAGGAATTGAATTTACAGAGAAAGAAAACATAAAACTTCCTCATTTACTTCCTATTATACATGCAATATATATTGCAGTAAACAATGACTTGCATGTTCGTATCTATTTAAGCATGCATGCATGCATTTAAGCTCTTATCCATTATTGTGAACTGCGTTTGACATATAAATCAAAAAGATTTAATAAAAGTTTTGTGAGTGAGTTTTTATTACTTCATAGTGAGGCTAATTGCAGCCATTGGATAAGATCAGAAGTAATACGATTATAAAGACCCTCTCATGCAGCATATCTTGATATAATAGTGTGGCTATTTTGGCTCTAATTATAAGCTATTGAGTTTGAGATCTAAGATATATTGTTGTACTTTTTTGCAAATAAATTAGCTCAAATTATTAAAAAATAATTATTAGGTGCATGATGCAGCTTTAATAGCTTTAGCAAAGCATATAGATTTGAGATTTAAGACAAAATTGAGAAGAAACATAAAAGAAACTAGATTACATCTTCTCATATCATAAATATTGGTTTTATCTAGAGTTTAGAGATTAAAAATTCTCCAAGCTCAATTTCAAAGTGTAACCAACAAATAGGGTTGTGAATGATCTGATTTTGAGCCAAGTCGAGGACTGCATGAGTTCAGCTTGAAGAGTTTGCAGACTGCTCAAACTCATTATATTTGATTTCTAACCAACTCAGATTGAAATTGAATCGAACTCGATCTAACTTGAAATCAAAATATGACAGTCCAAATTGATTTTTTTTCCTTAATCTATTATGGCTCGAAAAGTAAAATAAGACGAACACAATAAATTATAAAAAAATTAAAGTTTGTTTACCACTTGTACATTTTAATTTCTTTAAACATTCTATTATATATATATATATATATATATATATATATATNCATAAGTTCAGCTCGAAGAGTTTGCAGGCTGCTCAAAATTGCCTCATGACTCATTATATTTGATTTCTAGCCAACTCAGATTGAAATTGAATCGAACTCGATCTAACTTGAAATCAAAATATGACAGTCCAAATTGATTTTTTTTTTCCTTAATCTATTATGGCTCGAAAAGTAAAATAAGCTGGCTCGTTTTCTTTGACGAACACAACAAATTATAAAAAAATTAAAGTTTGTTTACCACTTGTACATTTTAATTTCTTTTAACATTCTATTATATATATATANCGTGCTGGAAAATCCGCGACGGTAGAGTAACAGATTATCGTCTTAGCGTTGTACGTTAATTCAGCACACACACAGATAAAAGAGAAATAAACAGTGATGACACCAGAAGCTTTTATGTGAAAAACCATTAAAGGGAAAAAATCACAGAGTCTGACCCAATTATAAAAATCTACTATAGGTTGGTGATTACAGAGATCTCTTGTCCCACAGACGGAAAAAGGATTATTAGTTTTCCAAGTTATAACGTCGATTGACAGCTCTAGTCAGCAGTGGTCGATGAAGATCTGTGGTGATGGACGGTAGTCAATGACAATCGATGACGGTCGGTGATGGTCGACGGAGTTCAGCGATGGTCGACGGCGGTCAATAACTGTCAACGGTGGTCGACAAATGACAACGGTGATCAGTGGTAGTCGACGGTGGCCAGCGGTGGTCGATAGCAGTCGGTAGTGGTCGACAAAGGTCGACGATGACAGGAATGATGTTGGACTTTGAGCTCTTTCCGAAAGCCTCGAGTTCTCTCTCCCCCTCCTCCTCATGTGAGGGGTGGGGCTCTATTTATAATAATGCTTTGGACACAATTAATGCAGAAATATAAATCATTTTGATCTGACGATCTGGCGAGCTTTTCTTGATCGAATGACGTTTGATGGACATTTGAGTGCCTTAACGATGTCAGAATTGAGTAATCTTGGGCTCGTTGGATTCGCCTTGTCGAGACGCTCGATTCGAGTAGGAACTCACTAAATTCGATAGTCATTTGATCTTTTAAATGTGTCCGAAAATCTTTGAAAAATGATTTAATCACTTGATCTGGGTTTGATTTGACTCGAATTGGACTAAATTTGATATCATTAGATCCTTCTTATCGAGTCGGTCAGTTTGACTATAAGTTTGCTGAAATCGGAGTTCTGTATGGATTTTAATTGAAGTTTGAATGTTACTTGATCAAAAGATTGCCTTGAGATTTGTGTCATGCCTCAAGATTTGTGATAAAAATTTGTTGGTGATTTATCAATTGCCCCCCTATTTTTGGATGATATCATTTTTATCGTCCGAAAATATTATTTCCTAAATGCGTCCGTTCTGAAAGTTATTAGTTTAATAATTTTGGATTTGCTTTGATAATCCCACACATAAGTCATTTAGCTTTTAACATAAACGTGACTCAAATAAATGCAGGAATGCCAAAAAGGGGAAACAAAAGCAGTATTGACAAAGCATTGAGTGCGAAAGCTTGAAACAGATTTATAATCCAAAAATAAAACTAATAACTTGAAGCATTGATTTATAATTAGTTTCAAGCTTTCTCACTCAATGCTTTGCTAATACCCGCTTCCGTTTCCCCTTTTTTGGCATTCCCGCATTTATTTGAGCTACGTTTATGTTAAAAGCTAAATGACTTATGTGTGGGCTTATCAAAACAAATCCAAAATTATTAAACTAATAACTTTCAGAACGAACGCATTTAGGAAATAATATTTTCGGACAATAAAAATAATATCATCCGNTTGTTAGCCTCTTTTCCATGCCTATTGTTAGAAACGGTGGAGCCCGGTCCATTATGCTTAGACGATTACTTTGCTTTGGAGAATCACACCTTTTCACAAATAATCACTCCCGTCTTCCTCTTTTGTGAAGTGAAACATCTCTTCGCTCACTTCTGTTTGTGATAAAAGTTTCGAATGACTCTCCTTGGGTTTAGCAGTCATGCTTTGAGTTCTTCTTCGGTTTCCTTGGGATAGAGGAAGGTTTCCACGGGGAAGTAGAAGAGAAGTGCAAGGAAGAGCAGTTCTTTGCGGCAGAAAGAAGAAAGAAGAAAGAAGAAAGAAGAAAGAAGAAAGAAGAAAGAATAAGAAGAAGATTGTTCTCTATAAACTTTTTTTTGGTGGATTGTGGTAGAAGAAAAATTGAGTTTATTTCTCTTGTAAGTTTGTCTTCTTCGATGTATCTCTGTGTAGAGTTTTCTTCGATGTATCATGGTATAGAGAGAAAAGAAGAGATAGAGCAATGAAGAGTGAGAGATTCCTTTTGTAAGTCGAGGTGATCGACTGGTATAAAATACTCTAGTATTAAAATCCTTTGCAACTCCGTTAACGTAGGCAATTTGTCGAACCACATAAATCTGTGTGTTCCGCTGTGGTGTTGTCATTTCTAGTGTGATTTTTCTCGTTCTATTTTTCACTTCATTGATCGTTCTCTTGTTTGATTTATATATATATCACATCAATTAGTATATCTTGATCTCGCAACAACAACATCTATAACATCAATTAATCTTCGTTCGTATTACTAATTCAGGCTTGTGATGGAGTTTCAACCTGCTCCCTTCCCCACATCCACCAAATTCAGGCACAAGGGGCCGCACCAATCCAATTATCCTTGCTGAACACCCACCAACCTTTGTTCATTCCCAAGCTCATCACTTTTAAGCCAAATTGCACATGATTTTATATTAAAAAAATAAAATTTAATATACAAAACCATCAGTATCCCACTGGGATTTCTCATTTCGTTCCAGCTTTTTAAAAGCTTCTTAAAGGAATCTTTTAGTTTCTTTAAAAAAGCCGCACACCTCTCACTTCCACCCTATCAGAGATGGAGCCTCCTGCTTCCTCGAAGAAGCAGCTACTACAGGTACCCCTTTGTCTCATGGTTGCCGGATCTGTATCTCAGAAAGTGTGTATTATTGATTCTTCACTTTCTTCTCTAATGGCTGTTACTCCTTCTCAGCTCCAGTTTCATGGCATCTCTTTGCTCCATTAGTTTGTCTTCTTTGAACTTTGTTGCAGGTTTTTGTTTCTTCCTTCTCAATGTATTTGTTTAAGCTATTAGCTTGTCAGTCCCTGCTTTTTAAAACCTAACTCTTAACTTTTAGCTCTCATGGGTCATACTTATTCTGCTCCTCAGTGATCATCATACGCACCCCATTTCCGTTTTCCATATTTTAACTCAGATGGAAAGTTCTCATCTTGCAGCACCTTGCTGCTCAACCATGAAATCTCTCTACCTCCACCTTCCATTGTGAAAAAAAAAACCAGCAGTTTCTCTTAAAGTTTGCTCCTTTCTTCCCTCCTTGCCTCCCTCTCCCTCTCAACACTCCTTCCAATGGCGCAATCATACTTCCCTCTTCGTTGGGAGAGCACTGGTGACCAGTGGTGGTACGCTTCCCCAATCGACTGGGCAGCAGCCAACGGTCACTATGAACTTGTCCGAGAGCTACTTCATCTTGACGCCAATCTCCTCATTAAGCTCACTTCCCTTCGCCGGATCCGACGGCTTGAGACTGTATGGGATGATGATACCAAGTTCATCGATGCCGCCAAATGCCGCTCTTTCGTCGCCCGAAATCTCCTCCATGAATGCGAAACTAAGAACAATAAGAACAGTCTGATAAGAGCAGGCTATGGTGGTTGGCTGTTATACACTGCTGCTTCTGCAGGCGACATTGGTTTTGTCCATGAGCTGCTTGAGAGAGATCCACTTCTTGTGTTTGGAGAGGGGGAGTATGGCGTGACAGACATATTCTATGCAGCCGCAAGGGGAAAAAGCACTGAGGTTTTCCGACTAATTTTTGCGAATGCGGTGTCTCCGAGGTNAATTATCGTCTTAGCGTTGTACGATAATTCAACACACACACAGATGAAAGAGAAATAAACAGTTATGACACCAGAAACTTTTATGTGAAAAACCAGTAAAGGAAAAAAACCACAGAGTCTGACCCAATTATAAAAATCTACTATAGGTTGATGATTACAGAGATCTCTTGTCCCACAGACGGAAAAAAGGGTTATTAGTTTTTCAAGTTATAACGTCGACTGACAGCTCTAGTCAGCAGTGGTCGATGAAGATCTGTGGTGATGGACGGTAGTCAATGACAATCGATGACGGTTAGTGATGGTCGACGGAGTTCAGCGGTGGTCGACGGCGGTCAATGACTGTCAACGGTGCTCGACAAATGACAACGGTGATCAGTGGTAGTCGACGGTGGCCAGCGGTGGTAGACAGAGGTCGGCGGTGGTCGCCGACGGTCGGTGGTGGTCGATAGCAGTAGGTAGTGGTCAATAAAGGTCGACGATGACAGGGATGATGTTGGACTTGAGCTCTTTCCCAAAGCCTCGAGCTCTCTCTCCCCCTCCTCCTCATGTGAGGGGTGGGGCTCTATTTATAATAATGCTTTGGGCACAATTAATGCAGAAATATAAATCATTTTGATCTGACAATCCGACGAGCTTCTCTTGATCGAATGACGTTTGATGGACATTTGAGTGCCTTAACGATGTCAGAATTGAGTAATGTTGGGCTCGTTGGATTTGCCTTGTCGAGACGCTCGATTCGAGTAGGAACTCGCTGAATTCGATAGTCATTTGATCTTTTAAATGTGTCCGGAAATCTTTGAAAAATGATTTAATCACTTGATCTGGGTTTGATTTGACTCGGATTGGACTAAATTTGATATCATTAGATCATTCTTATCGAGTCGGTCAGTTTGACTATAAGTTTGCTGAAATCAGAGCTCTGTATGAATTTTAATTGAAGTTTGAATGTTACTTGATCAAAAGATTGCCTCGAGATTCGTGTCATGCCTCGAGATTTGTGATAAAAATTTGTTGGTGATTTATCAGTTGCCCCCCTATTTTCGGATGATATCATTTTTATCGTCCGAAAATATTATTTCCTAAATGCGCCCGTTCTGAAAGTTATTAGTTTAATAATTTTGGATTTGCTTTGATAACCCCACACATAAGCCATTTAGCTTTTAACATAAACGTGGCTCAAATAAATGCAGGAATGCCAAAAAGGGGAAACAGAAGCAGTATTGACAAAACATTGAGTGCGAAAGCTTGAAAAAGATTTATAATCCAAAAATAAAACTAATAACTTGAAGCATTGATTTATAATTAGTTTCAAGCTTTCTCACTCAATGCTTTGCTAATACCCGCTTTCGTTTCCCCTTTTTTGGCATTTCTGCATTTATTTGAGCTATGTTTATGTTAAAAGCTAAATGACTTATGTGTGGGGTTATCAAAACAAATCCAAAATTATTAAACTAATAACTTTCAGAACGAACGCATTTAGGAAATAATATTTTCGGACAATAAAAATAATATCATCCGAAAATAGGGGGCAACTGATAAATCACCAATAAATTTTCATCACAAATCTCGAGGTATGACTCGAATCTCGAGGCAACTTTTTGAGCAAGAAACATTCAAACTTTAATTAAAATTTATCCAGAGCTCCGATTTCAGCAAACTTATAGTCAAATTGACCGACTCGATAAGACGGACCAAATGATATCAAAGTTAGTTCAATTCGAGTCAAATCAAGCCCAGATCAAGCGATTAAATCATTTTTGAAAGATTTCCGGACACATTTAAAGATCAAACGAATGTCGAATTCAGCAAGTTCATACTCGAATCGAGCGTTTCGACAAGACGAATCCAACGAGCCCAAGATTGCTCAATTTTGACATCGTTAAGGCACTCAAATGTCCATCAAACGTCATTCGATCGATAGAAGCTTTCCGGACCGTCCGATCAAAATGGTTCATATTCCTGTATTAATTACACCCAAAGCACTATAAATAGAGCCCCACCCTCACATGAGGAGGGGGGAGAGAGAACTTGAGGCTTTGGGAAAGTGCTCAAGTCCAACATCATCCCTGTTATCGTCGACCTTTGTTGGTCACCACCGACCGCTGTCGACCACCACCGACAGTCGGCGACCACCGTCGATCTCTATCAACCACCGCCGACCACCTTCGACTACCGTTGGTTATTGTTGTCCTTCGTTGACCACCGTTGACAGTCATTGACCGTCGTCGACCACCGCTGACCGTCATTAATTGTCATTGACTATCGTCCATCACCATTGATCTTCGTCGGCCACCGCTAATTAGACGTCGTCAGTCGACGTTTTAACTTGGAAATCTAGTAACTCTTTCCCGTTTCTAGGATAAGGGATTTTTATAATTATCAACCTATATTGGATTTTTATAATTGGGTCAGACCCTGTGGTTTTTTTTCTTTACGGGTTTTCCACGTAAAAGCTTCTGGTGTTATCACTGTTTATTTCTCTTTCATTTCTGTTTGTGTTGAATTCTCGTACAACGCTAAGACAATAATTTGTTATTCTACCGCTGCGGATTTTCCAGCACGCATCACTCGTTATTTTCAATGCATGAAAGTAATAGATGCTTCGAGAGGGCCTCTTGAATTTGGTGAAGCATTTTTAAGAATATTGATAGTATGTGCACACCAATGACAATTAGACATAGGATCATGTATAATCACTCAAAACACAGCCTTTTTTTTTAGCCACCTTATTGCATCAAAAGTTTTGATGCAGTTTTATATCAGGACTCCAATCAGGGTCTGCCACATTTAAAGACAGACCCACTCATATATTAAATTAATTTTTTTTACTAAGATTGGTCTGTCTGTATACATGACAGGCCCTGATTAGAATCATGATGCAAAACCGCATCAGAATTCGTGATACAATAATTTTCGAAGGTAAGGATGGGATGAGTTTCCTTTGTGGAAGAGGGAGCTGGAAAGTAACTTCAAAAAAAGTTTATTTTCAGTTCAGTAGCACTTTGTTAAAAAAACATCACTTCANGTCCTTCGTCGACCACCGTTGACAGTCATTGATCGTCGTCGACCACCGCTAACCGTCATTAATTGTCATTGACTATCGTCCATCACCACTGATCTTCGTCGGCCACCGCTAACTAGAAGTCGTCAGTCGACGTTGTAACTTGGAAATCTAGTAACTCTTTCCCGTTTCTAGGATAAAAGATTTTTGTAATCATCAACCTATATTGGATTTTTATAATTGGGTCAGACCCTGTGGTTTTTTTCCTTTACGAGTTTTCCACGTAAAAACTTCTGGTGTTATCACTGCTTATTTCTCTTTCATTTCTGTTTGTGTTGAATTCTCGTACAACGTTAAGACAATAATCTGTTACTCTACCGCTGCGAATTTTCCAGCACGCATCACTCGTTATTTTCAATGCATGAAAGTAATAGATGCTTCGAGAGGGCCTCTTGAATTTGGTGAAGCATTTTTAAGAATATTGATAGTATGTGCACACCAATGACAATTAGACATAGGATCATGTATAATCACTCAGAACACAGCCTTTTTTTTTAGCCACCTTATTGCATCAAAAGTTTTGATGCAGTTTTATATCAGGACTCCAATCAGGGTCTGCCACATTTAAAGACAGACCCACTCATATATTAAATTAATTTTTTTTACTAAGATTGGTCTGTCTGTATACATGACAGGCCCTGATTAGAATCATGATGCAAAACCGCATCAGAATTCGTGATACAATAATTTTCGAAGGTAAGGATGGGATGAGTTTCCTTTGTGGAAGAGGGAGCTGGAAAGTAACTTCAAAAAAAGTTTNGTCATGATGCAAAACCACATCAGAACTCGTGATACAATAACTTTTCGAAGGTAAGGATGGGATGAGTTTCCTTTGTGGAAGAGGGAGCTGGAAAGTAACTTCAAAAAAAAGTTTATTTTCAGTTCAGTAGCACTTTGTTGAAAAAAACGACACTTCACTTGCATGTAATAATTGAAGTAAATTCACCTAAAGCTCTACTTTTATTACATTTAAACTTGTGAGATTTGGCTTACTCTCCACTTTGTGATTTGGCAGGCAGTCAAGCAAGCCCTTATAATAATTGAATTTGCAGTTTTGGCCGCTGCGCAAATATTGTTGAAGGCACTGGAAAGATGGAGAATTCGTTTTCCCCTGTCAGGAGAAAAATGTGTCACATTATCTTGAGTTGAACTTGATTTAGTTAGGCTTTATAGCCATCATATTTATAATGAGATGAGTATGATATATCATTAATCAATTAAACTTTATGTTGTACTCNGTTTATTTTCAGTTCAGTAGCACTTTGTTAAAAAAACATCACTTCACTTGCATGTAATAATTGAAGTAAATTCCCCTAAAGCTCTACTTTTATTACATTTAAACTTGTGAGATTTGGCTTACTCTCCACTTTGTGATTTGGCAGGCAGTCAAGCAAGCCCTTATAATAATTGAATTTGCAGTTTTGGCCGCTGCACAAATATTGTTGAAGGCATTGGAAAGATCCAGAATTCGTTTTCCCTTGTCAGGAGAAAAATGTGTCACATTATCTTGAGTTGAACTTGACTTAGTTAGTCTTTATAGCCATCATATTTATAATGAGATGAGTATGATATATCATTAATCAATTAAACTTTATGTTGTACTCATCTCAAAATAATAAATAATGACTATAAAGCGATTCAAATCAAACTTAGATCACGATATCCGGACAGAAATTTTTATGCCCCGCTAGTGTTTATGATGATTCTGATGGTAAAACATATCAAATATTATAAATTCATCTAGAGATTCTAACAAAATTTTGCTTTCTGTTTTTTTGCTTTTTAATAGTTTTCCCACAATTTTCACTGAATAATTTTCTTTTCCCTTAAATGATTGTCGCAAATGAATTGTGGATTAAAATGCAAATGGCCATGAAATGATTGTCGCAAACATAAATCTGTTTATGAGTTTAGATATTACGATACTGTTTTCACATGTGCAATGTATGCTTTGATACAGACAAACATGCATCATGAAACATTAGAATTCATAAAACTGAACTCAAATAATTAGTAAAAGACTAATGATAATGGTTATTATTTATTCAGTCGCTTTTATCTAGCTGAACTTTCCCATTCCACTCTATTTCCTCCTTATTCTGCAACTTAATATATGTTTCCTCTACACTTTTAAGCTCTTGATTTCTTAATCATAACGCAAGAAGCATTTCAACAGTTGTAAAAAACATTACTGCACCGCATTGGGAAATGTTTTCACATTGCTTGTTCATGTCTGTTCTATAATTTATACATGTCTTTCCTTCACCTTGCTAAATTATTATGGAAGATTTACATATATACCACTCAATTCCTACGTATATACATATCTTACACCTAAACTT
>JXCR01089488.1:103879-121252 GCA_002079205.1 Phalaenopsis hybrid cultivar
CTTCAATTAATCAACGCCAAAGTCGATTTTTTGGAGGACGTGTTCCTCCGGTATCTTGATGAAGGAAGAAAGTAGATGCGTGTTTGCTGAACTTACTAGTATTGTTAGAAGTTTGCTCCATATAAAGTTTTTGTTTTTGAGAATGAGTGTGTGTTTGTGGTGAATTTTCTTTACAGTGAGAGCTGTGCTTCTGTTTTAGTCAGTTGCAGTTTGTGATGAGCTTTTAGTGTTTATGTAATTGTTCAGACTTAAAAGTGTGATCTTTGATGCAAGGAATGCTGTGTCTTGGTTTGTATTTTGTATCAAATTATGAGTGATGTAAGAAATATTTTTTTGAGTATGGATTTGTGATGCAAGGAACGCCAGAGCCAATTTATCTTGGCGATTTCCACAAATGTATTTCAAATTCTTTGAGAATTCGAGAACTTTGATCGCCATTTGAAATATGTGCAAGTTATTTTTTATTTTTTATTTTTGCTATTGTCATTTTTGCGCAATTTAGCCATCTGAAAGAATAATTGTGTCAACCATCTTTCAATGATTGACATCTAATCTTTACTAATTGTTGAAGTCCTTCACCTTCTAGATCATTGAATATTCTTCAAACTTAAGAGAATGACCTCCATAGCTTGAGTTTTGATGGTCCCAATTATACAATGTGCCAATAACTAGCATATGATAATCGCCAATCATTGACGTCAAACACTTGCCTTTTAAGTCTCTCATGAATGTTCAAGTTATCAAATACTGGTTACTTTTGGATGTCCTTCATTATTTGTAGTCTAACCTCTAACACATATGTTTTGAATCACCCATTTCCCCCCACTTTTTAAGTGAGTCGTCGAGTTGATCTTTTTCGTCATCTTTCTATATTCCTAAGCTTATGGTATCTACCAATTGCATTTGAGGCTCATCTTTTGATTGTTTAACGTTCTTATTCAATAAATGATGGAGTCCATTGCCATCAGTCGCCAGACTTTCGATGTTCCATTTTATTCGTCATTTGGTGCTCAATAATGATCAACATTGAATGTTGGCCTTTTGCTTGGTCTCCCCTGTCGTCTCAATAACTATCAATTTGATTGATCATCATCATTGGGCTTGATATATTCATTGCAAACTATTATGTGGCACTATCAATACATTGTCAGCCTTTATGTTTTGGGACTACTAACATCATAGCATTGTTCAAATTTCTTACATTGGATTAGCATGTTCTATATATATATATATATAAACAGTCAAAAAATTAACCATGTAATTCTTCTTTTAGATAAGACTAAATCATATATTTTTAGATAATAACATATTAACAGTCAAAGTGCAGCTATCACTGGAAAATCGCAGGATCTATTTTGAATGGTTAGAATCTACCCTAGAGAATGCAAAGCAGACCAGTCTAACATATCCTACAGCTCTGCAGTTAATTCTATAATTATAGAGGATCCCGACGAAAATACTTGCATCAAGCAAAGCCATTCTGTAATGTAGAAGAAAACTGCAAAAGAAATTTAGATGTTCTTCGTCATCTTCTGGGTCCACCTACTGTAAATATACAAGAGTAAGAAACTATATGAATTTTCACCTTTGATATTTGATGAAGTAATGCAAATACAAAGTATGCATATATGAAATTTGTAATACCTTTTTTTTACGAATTTATAATTTGCAACAAAATCAAGCTGTATTACAGGTCCAATAAGCGATTAGAAATCCTAAAAGGCTTATAATCATAACTTAAAACTCTCAATCATTAAGATATTCTTCCATTTAACCAAAGAAGTATATTATGTTTTGTGCTCTTAATATAAATGCTTCGAAATATCACCCATCATCTTATTAAAAGGAAAATACAAGAATAATTCCCAACTTTATCGGCTTAGGATCAATTAGAAACTAAACTATACCATGGAATAATGAGATCACACCAATTCGAGAAAAAATCAGAACATACTCTAAGTAGAAAGCATAATCAAAGCAACCAGAAAAGCACAAGAGAATTTACGTGAAAAAACCTAAGAACAGGGAAGAACCACGGAGCAACAACACCATAAATTCCACTATGAAATTCAGAAAATATTTACAAAAGACTCACAGAAGTTTCCTCTCTACACAAAAAAACTTACAGGACACTCTCCACAAGCTTCACTCTCCAATCCGACACAAAAATCAAGCTGAATCACTGAAATCCACATCTTCAACACTTTTCTCATTCACCGGGATGCTCATGAAAGAAAAAAACCAAGCTCAATGAAACCTGCTCGAAATTGAGATTAAAAACCGAAATCCCGAAAGAAAACTGCATCACGTGCTTAGGCACCCAAACTTGGCGCCTAAGCTCCAAGCCCTCTGTATTGATGGCCAAAATTGGGCGCATGTGTGTCCATTGCGTCGGCCCCTCTGTATCTAGACACAAGCGGGCACATATGCACCAGCCCCTCTATCAAAACACGCCAAATTAGCGCATGAGCGCCCATAGCCAGCGCCTAGGCTGCCGGCATTCTGTCTGCTTGAGATGCTTCAGCTCCATAGAGCAACTCAACAATTATGTTTACCATACTAGAATTAAACTCTTTACATGTTTTGGAATTCCTTTTGGTACAATGAATGTTGTTTTTATGGGAACTGTAAATTTAATTATGCCATAATCAACAAAATGAAAAGCTTTACAAATAGCTTAAAATCATCCACACNGTTGTTTTTGGAATGAGTGTGTGTTTGTGGTGAATTTTCTTTACAGTGAGAGCTGTGCTTCTGTTTTAATCAGTTGCAGTTTGTGATGAGCTTTTAGTGTTTATGTNTCTTAATAATTTTCATAATTTCATTTAGACCGTGGGAAGCCTCGTTAGCAACCGTAGGTTAACTCCTCCGAGGGGTTCCCGATCTTCCAATAGAGACATTAATTTAGTTGAAATTGTATTTTGTATGATGTTTGTGATTAAATTTTAAGTTGTTTTATATTTTGAAATGTTGTGGGGATGATTTATGTAATTTTATATTTTCTATGCAGGTATATAAATACAAACATAAATAAAAGCGCGATAAGAAAGTACAAGAAAGACTGTAAAATACGGTAAACTGTAAAAGTGTACCTGGTGAGTCTTCTCGTTCCACCACCTGCAACTCAAAATGTATGTCAGAGCATTTATGTATATAGAGCTTGAAAAGTAAAGTTTTGGAAACCTTCCTACCTCTATATTGTGTATTGAGGGTCCTTAAATTTTAAGGATAATATTATTAAGTAAAACATATTAAGTTTAATAGATCCTTAAGATATTCACCAGGTTAAGAGTAGGGAGCAGGTCCATGCAACCTTCTTAATGTCTGGTAAAAGGCCTTGGGTTCATTTAAACTTTATTATGTTACTTAACAATTCATCCTGAATATCCTGATGCTCAGTGAATATTGATGTCTTGATTATCCCTAAGAATATGGTAAATGTCATTTGTCTTTTTAATTTGAAAATTATATTGATGAAGTCCCTTTAGGGGGCAAATTAGTGTTATTGAGAACACTTAGCCAAATTTTAGTCCTAATTGGACTTGTGGTGTTTTGAAAGAGTTTGATTATGTTGGTTTTCCTAATCCTCTCTTAATAAGTGGATTTCAACTTAAGTTCACCACTAAGTCCTTAAGACCTAAGTGAGTGTATTAAACATGTGTACTAATTTTGAAAAGATTTAAAACTTTAAGTGATCATTATCAACANGATCACTGTTGTCCTTCGTTGATCACCGTTGACAGTCATCGACCACCGCTAGCTCCGTCGACCATCACCGACCGTCATCGATTGTCATTGACTACTGTCTATCACCACCGATCTTCGTCGTCCACCGCTAACTAGACGCCGTCAGTCGACGTTGTAACTTAGAAAGCTAATAACTGTTACATGTCTCTGGGATAAGAGATCTCTGTAATCATCAACATATAGTGGATTTTTATAACTAGGTCAGACCCTGAGGTTTTTTCCCTTTACGGGTCTTCCATGTAAAAGCTTCTGGTGTCATCACTACTTATTTCTCTTTCATCTCTGTGTGTGTTGAATTCTCGTATAACGCTAAGACGATAATCCGTTACTCTATCGCTGCGGATTTTTCAGCACGCATCACTCATTATTTTCAATGCATGAAAAAAATAGATGCTTCGAGAGGGCCTCTTAAATTTGGTGAAGCATATTTAAGAATATTGATAGAATGTGCACACCAATGACAATTAGACATAGGATCATGTATAATCACTCGAAACACAACCGTTTTTTTTAGCCGCCTTATTGCATCAAAAGTATTGATGCAATTTTATATCAGGACTCCAATCAGGGTCTGCCACATTTAAAGGCAGACCCACTCATGTATTAAATTAATTTTGTTTACTAAGGTTGGCATGCATGTATACGTGACAGACCCTAATTAGAGTCAGGACGCAAAACCGCATCAGGACTCGTGATACAATAATTTTTCAAAGGTAAGGGATGGGATGAGTTTCCTTTGTGGAAGTGGGAGCTGGAAAGTAACTTCAAAAAAAGTTTCTTTTCAGTTCAGTAGCACTTTGTTAAAAAAAACGACACTTCACTTGCATGTAATAATTGAAGTAAATTCCCCTAAAGCTCTACTTTTATTACAATTAAACTCGTGAGATTTGGCTTACTCTCCACTTTGTGATTTGGCAGGCAGTCAAGCAAGCCCTTATAATAATTGAATTTGCAGTTTTGGCCGCTGCACAAATATTGTTGAAGGCATTGGAAAGAGGGAGAATTCGTTTTCCCTTTGTCAGGAGAAAAATGTGTCACATTATCCTGAGTTGAACTTGATTTAGTTAGGCTTTATAGCCATCATATTTATAATGAGATGAGTAATGATATATGATTAATCAATTAAACTTTATGTTGTACTCATCTCAAAATAATAAATAATGACTATAAAGCGATTCAAATCAAACTTAGATCAGGATATCCGGACAGAAATTTTTATGCCCCGCTAGTGTTTATGATGATTCTGATAGTAAAACATATCAAATATTATAAATTCATCTAGAGATTCTAACAAAATGTTGCTTTCTGTTTTTTTGCTTTTTAATAGTTTTCCCACAATTTTCACTGAATAATTTTCTTTTCCCTTAAATGATTGTCGCAAATGAATTGTGGATTAAAATGCAAATGGCCATGAAATGATTGTCGCAAACATAAATCTGTTTATGAGTTTACATATTACCATACTGTTATCACATGTGCAATGTATGCTTCGATACAGACAAACATACATAATGAAACATTAGAATTCATAAAACTGAACTCAAATACTTAGTAAAAGACTAGTGATAATGGGTTATTATTTATTCAGTCGCTTTTTTCTAGCTGAACTTTCCCATTCCACTCTATTTCCTCCTTATTCTGCAACTTAATATATGTTTCCTCTACACTTTTAAGCTCTTGATTTCTTAATCATAACGCAAGAAGCATTTCAACAATTAGAAAAAACATTACTGCACCGCATTGGGAAATGTTTTCATATTGCTTGTTCATGTCTGTTCTATAATTTATACATGTTTCCTTCACCTTGCTAATTTATTATGGAAGATTTACATATATACCACTTAATTCCTACGTATTTACATATCTTACACCTAAACTTCAGTTCATACATACATGCCACCTTACCTATGTATGAAAGTGTCTACTTCACTTTTTTTAAAATTAAAATGTTTTTGTTTTTTATGTGATACGAAATATTTGGGTGGCATGAATGTAAAAAGTAAAGTTTAGATTTTTATATGTAAATATATAAGAATTGGGCGTTATTCATGTAAATGCCCCTATATATATATATATATATATGCATATAGTTTGATACAAAGCTTTGTATGAAACTAGTTTATAAGACATTCACACTTAAAAACAATTTTATGTAAAACTTAAAAAAACAATTCCATCTTTTCATAATTCCAGGTGGTTAATGATCTCATTGCGTCCTTCAACATCATTGAATCCAGAGACAATCAAGGGAACACAGCACTACATATCGCTGCATTTCGAGGACATCTACCAATTGTTGAAGCCTTAGTACATGCATCCTCCTCCTTACCATGTTTCAAGAACAATGCTGGTGATACCTTCCTTCACATGGCCATAGCAGGCTTCAGAACTCCTGGTTTCCGACGGCTGGATCGCCAGATGGAGCTAATGAAGCAGCTAATCTACGGCAGCATCTTCAACATCAATGAAATCATCAACATTCAAAATAACGACGGCAGAACCGCCCTCCATGTTGCGGTGATCGGAGACCTGCAATGTAACCTCGTGGAGGTTCTAATTACAGTCCCATCGATTAAACTGAACATTCAAGACATCAACGGAATGACTCCGCTTGATCTGCTCAACCGACGTCCTCATTCCGCATCATCGGAGATTCTTATCAAACTGTTGGTTTCATCCGGCGGTTTATCTTATTCGAAGGATTTGAAGGATAAAGCTGCCATTTTTTGGCCGTTGAAGATGCAGTCTGGGATCGGAAACAGCCCAGGTACGTCTTTTAGGATCTCTGATGCTGAAATATTCTTACATACTGGCATCGACGCATCAGAGGCCAGCGGGAGGCCGAGCTCAAGCTCCAGTACAGGAAAGAATGACTTCCCCCACACTTACTTCGAACCTATCGAAGAGAAAAACGAGCATGCCGATAGAAAGAAAGCTTCGAGTTCTGTGAATAGCGCAGCGCGGCGGCTCAAGGTACTACTCCGGTGGCCTCGTTGCAAGGACACGAAAACTGACGATGATTCCGTGAGCTTACTGAAGAAATGGAGTGAGCGCGAGGAAACACCTACGCCTCTACGTGAGCGGTTTTTGAAGCCGCAATCCTCTGTTATAAACAACAAGCGAACACTCGCGGNGGCGCGGAGGCTCAAGGTACTACTCCGGTGGCCTCGTTGTAAGGACACGAAAACTGACGATGATTCTGTGAGCTTACTGAAGAAATGGAGTGAGCGCGAGGAAGCACCTACGCCTCTACGTGAGCGGTTTTTGAAGCCGCAATCCTCTGTTATAAACAACAAGCGAACACTCGCGGTGAGGACATCAATGCCGAGCCCTGCCACGAAGAAAAAATTTGCGGCTGGGCTTATGCATGGCGTCATCCAGGCGATGCCACACCTGGCACCTTCGCAATCACGGATGCCAGTAAGCCCCTCATCCAGTTCTCTCGTCTCCTCACCTACGTTAGAGATGCGGAAGGTTGTTTGCGAAGAAGATGATGAAATCTGCGACACTGCCTGTTCGAATGTAACAGGGAGTTCATCACAGGGATCGAGTTTGAAGAATGCGAAGNATCTCCTCACCTACGTTGGAGATGCGGAAGGTTGTTTGCGAAGAAGATGAAGAAATCTGCGACACTGCCTGTTCGAATGTAACAGGGAGTTCATCACAGGGATCGAGTTTGAAGAATNTCCTCATCCAGTTCTCTCGTCTCCTCACCTACGTTAGAGAAGCGGAAGGTTGTTTGCGAGGACGATGAAGAAATCTGCGACACTGCCTGTTCGAATGTAACAGGGAGTTCATCACAGGGATCGAGTTTGAAGAATGCGAAGCTCATGAATCAGTACTTCTGCTTCGGAGCGCAGGGGTTTGCAGGGGATGGATCTTCAATTAATCAACGCCAAAGTCGATTTTTTGGAGGACGTGTTCCTCCGGTATCTTGATGAAGGAAGAAAGTAGATGCGTGTTTGCTGAACTTACTGGTATTGTTAGAAGTTTGCTCCATATAAAGTTGTTGTTTTTGAGAATGAGTGTGTGTTTGTGGTGACTTTTCTTTACAGTGAGAGCTGTGCTTCTGTTTTAATCAGTTGCAGTTTGTGATGAGCTTTTAGTGTTTATGTNCCATTTATGAAGAAAGTGGTGGTCTATTAGTGAGTGACATCCTCTGTAAATATTCCATTAATCAAGACCATTTCATAAAGAAAGTGGCTCCTCCATCAGGTTTTATATGATTGTTTCCCTATAAAGGCCAACCTCCCAAGCGTAAGAGTCCACTATCTTGTCCATCTGGCAAGCCAATGATCCTTGGGAACCCCACCGATCGTCAGTCTCTCTCTCAATGTTCTTAGGAATTGGCAGATGACCAGGTACGCTTTCGCTAACGGAGGGTTGACCAACTTCCATTACCGAGGAGTTGGTGATATGCTCAGTCTCCTCTGCAAGAAGAATAAANTATCTAATATTAACTAATTGTTGAAGTCCTTCCTCCATCTTCTAGATCATTGAATATTCTTTCATCTTAAGAGAATGACCTCCATAGCTTGAGTTTTGATGGTCCCAATTATACAATGTACCAATAACTAGCATATGATATTCGCCAATCATTGACGTCAAACACTTGCCTTCTAAGTCTCCCATGAATGTTCAAGTTATCAAATACTCGTTACTTACTTTTGGATGTCCTTCATTATTTGTAGTCTAACCTCGAACACGTGTTTTGAATCACCCATTTCCCCTCACTTTTTAAGAGAGTAGTCGAGTTGATCTTTTTCGTCATCTTTCTATATCCCTAATCTTATGGTATCTACCAATTGCATTTGAGGCTCATCTTTTGATTGTTTGACGTTCTTATTCAATGAATGATCGAGTCCATTGCCATCAGTCGCTAGACTTTCGATGTTCCTTTTTATTCATCATTTGGTGCTCAATAATGATCAACATTGAATGTTGGCCTTTTGGGTTGCTTGGTCTCCCCTGTTGTCTCAATAACTATCAATTTGATTGATCATCATTATTGGGCTCAATATATTCATTGCAAACTATTATGTGACACTATCAATACATTGTCAGCCTTTATGTTTTGGGACTACTAACATCATATCATTGTTCAAATTTATTACATTGGATTAGCATGTTCTCTAGTTGCAAAAAATAATTATAATTTTTAGTTCAATTTATGTTACCGGAATTATTTTAATTAGAATAGGCTTTATAATTTTCTTATATATTTATTTATTTACTTCTACGTAGAAATTCTCACGCCTATGCGATAATTTTAATTCATGTATTACTCTACAATGTACACCACCACAATAACAGTGGTCATTTAGAGTGGTCATTTAACATGAATGCCTACAGTTGCATTTCTCAGAATCATTTAAATTTCTGCACAACTTAAAAGTAAGAATTAAGCAAGGGATTTTTCTATATGGATATGTGAATATTTCTTTATGTTTTTATATTATTTGAGCTAATTCAAATTTAAATATAATTGATATATTAAAATAAAACATGATTGCTTCAAAATATACTAGAAATATTAAAAAAGTATTTAGACGCCTTAAACGAACATAAAAATAAAATTAATCCAAATTTTGGGCAGCTTAATTTATATATATATATATATATATATATATATATATATATATATATATATATATATATATANAGAATTGATTAACCATGTAATTCTTCTTTTAGATAAGACTAAATCAAATATTTTTAGATAGTAACATAGTAACAGTCAAAGTGCAGCTATCACTGCAAAATCGCAGGATCTATTTTGAATGGTTAGAATCTACCCTAAAGAATGCACAGCAGACCAGTCTAACATATCCTACAGCTCTGCAGTTAATTCTATAATTATAGAGGATCCCGACGAAAATACTTGCATCAAGCAAAGCCATTCTGTAATGTAGAAGAAAACTGCAAAAAAAAATTCAGATGTTCTTCGTCATCTTCTGGGTCCACCTACTGTAAATATATAAGAGTAAGAAACTATATGAATTTTCACCTTTGATATTTGATGAAGTAATGCAAATACAAAGTATGCCTATGAAATTTGTAATACCTTTTTTTTTTACGAATTTATAATTTGCAACAAAATCAAGCTGTATTACAGGTCCAATAAGCGATTAGAAATCCTAAAAGGCTTATAATCATAACTTAAAAACTCTCAATCATTAAGATATTCTTCCATTTAACCAAAGAAGTATATTATGTTTTGTGCTCTTAATATAAATACTTTGAAATATCACCCATCTTATTAAAAGGAAAATACAAGAATAATTCCCAACTTTAACGGCTTAAGATCAATTAGAAACTAAACTATACCATGGAATAACGAGATCACACCAATTCGAGAAAAAATCAAAACAAACTCTAAGTAGAAAGCACAATCAAAGCAACCAGAAAAGCAAAAGAGAATTTACGTGAAAAAACCCAAGAACAGGGAAGAACCATGGAGCAACAACACCATAAATTCCACTATGAAATTCAAAAAATATTTACAAAAGACTCGCAGAAGTTTCCTCTCTACACAGAAAACTTACTGGACACACTCCACAAGCTTCACTCTCCAATCCGACACAAAAATCAAGTTGAATCACTGAAATCCACCTCTTCGACATTTTTCTCATTCACCGGGATGCTCATGAAAGAAAAAACCAAGCTCAATGAAACCTGCTCGAAATCGGGATTAAAAACCGAAATCCCGAAAGAAAACTACATCACGTGCTTATGCACCCAAACTTGGCGCCTAAGCTCCAAGCCCTCTGTATCGATGGCCAAAATTGGGCGCCTATGTACCCATTGCGTCGGCGCCTCTGTATCTAGACACAAGCCGGTAAATATGCACCACCCCCTCTATCAAACCACGCCGAATGGGCGCATGAGCGCCCATAGCCAGCGCCTATGCGTCGGCATTTTGTCTGCTTGGGATGCTTCAGCTCCATAGAGCAACTCAACAATTATGTTTACTATACTGAAATTAAACTCTTTACATGTTTTGGAATTCCTTTTGGTACAATGAATGTTGTTTTAATATGAACTGTAAATTTAATTATGCCATATTCAACAAAATGAAAAGCCTTACAAATAGCTTAAAATCATCCACACGCAGATAAAATTCATAAGAGTTCAAGATAGTGGCTCACACCACAGTGCATGGTCCCCAACATTATTAAATATTAGTTCCAATGACATAACACCGTCCTATATTATGATTCATAACTTAACTCTGATTAAAGCTACCACATCTAAACCCTCAATTATTGAGACATTATTCATTTAGATCTCACAACCCTAATGATTTTATCTTGTTGGTGCAGCAGGAGGACCACCTGCACTGATCTAATGCGAGCACACCCAAGTTTAGGACCACTCTCTAAATATTTCACCAAAAAATATCTTGATGTCTAAAAATTTTACTTCATAACATTTAAGGGATCTTACAGCAGCTACATTGAAAAATAGTAAAAATCTTCAGAATGAAACATTACAAGCTCATAAATACCTAAATTGAAAGAAAATTCGGGTTGAAACAATGACTGAAAAGAAGAGAAAAAACCGAAAGATAAACAATGAAATCTAATGATTCCAAGTACCAAAAAAAAACTACCAGCTCACTTTATTTATACCTTCAGGTAAATCTAACTCCAATTTGGCTTGGGCTTTTACTTTGCTGCTACAGAAAGAAAGATAAATTGAAAAAGAAAGTTAAACGTCACAAAATGTTCAGAACGCAATGCATACTGTAGAAGCCAAGATGAGCTTTGTAGGATAAATTTCTGAATATGCTACAGAAAATTTGTCAATAGAAAGTTCGACCGGTAAAGAGATGGTACAGAAAATCTATCATAGCAAAATATATAATTGAAGTAGGAGTTCTAAACTTCAAAATAATAATAATAAGGGCATCTCAATGTCAGCTACTACTATAAGAGCGGCATATCAATGTCAGCTGCTACTATTAGAGCACTTGACAATGTATTGTCCTTAAAATAAGAAATTAACGCACATAAAAAAAGATAGATATATGCTAATAAAAACTATTTGGCCATCAGCTGACATTGGATTGATATTCATTTTAACTAAGGGGTTGTTTGGTTTGTTGAAAAAAGAATGCAGTGTAGAAGGAATATATTGTATTTTGAATAATTTGAAGTTGTTTAATTCCATGCAAACTAAATGCAAGACTTCATATTTTATTGTTTAGTTTGGAAAAAACAAAATCAATGTAATATACGTCGCTGGCACATGGTGGCAGCGTTTGGAGGCGGCAGCCAGTTATTAGTGGTGGACGGAAGGCGAACTACTACATAGGGTGGCGGCGATAGGTGGCTGGTAGTGACGGCGCGCAATGACGACGGGTGGTGGCCGATTGGCAGCAATTTACAGGAGGCCAGCGGCGTCATGAATACTTTGCTGAAAAGGGTGTATTTGAAATTCACCGAAATCAAGCAAATTAAAAATGAACTAGACAATAAATTTTAAATGCAGTGTAATCTTTCACTTCAGTTGAAATTCATCCGAATAAACATCAAAATTTCTGAAAGTATAGAGTACCAAATCAAACAGGCCCTAAAAAGAAAATCTCCTAAAAAATTTGACCAAACCTAGGCAACACCAAAAATATTGAGGAACAAGAAATAAGCACAATGCATGTGTGTGGAATAACTAAAGGATCCATAATCCCCCCAAATTTTCAATAACAAAGGAATCAAAGAGTTACTAATAAATCATTGAAATATACAGATTCATGAATGTTATTCATAAAATAGAAATTCAATAAATACTTGATATTTTTGGTAACTGCCACATTACATGTTCTATTAACTAACGGGAGCGAAACTTCTACTGCTGTTGTGTTTCAACATCAGAAGCTTGCCAAATCAACCAACAGAATGAACAATGCAAGAATAACCATAGCTACCTCTCTTTCTTCTCAGTTATCCCCTTCATTTCCCTAACTAGTTCCACCCAAAGATTCGAGATCCANATCTGTTGGATGATTTGGCAAGCTTCTGATGTTGAAACACAACAGCAGTAGAAGTTTCGCTCCTGTTAGTTAATAGAACATGCAATGTGGCAGTTACCAAAAATATCAAGTNTTCTGTTGGATGATTTGGCAAGCTTCTGATGTTGAAACCCAACAGCAGTAGAAGTTTCGCTCCTGTTAGTTAATAGAACATGCAATGTGGCAGTTACCAAAAATATCAAGTATTTATTGAATTTCTATTTTATGAATAACATTCATGAATCTGTATATTTCAATGATTTATTAGTAGCTGTTTGATTTGGTACTCTATACTTTCAGAAATTTTGATGTTTATTCGGATGAATTTCAACTGAAGTGAAAAATTACACTGCATTTAAAATTTATTCTCTAGTTCATTTTTAATTTACTTGATTTCGGTGAATTCAAATACACCCTTTTCAGGAAAGTATTCATGACGCCGCCGGCCTCCCATAAATTGCTGCCAATCGGCCACCACCCGTCGTCATTGCCCGCTGCCACTACCAGCCACCTATCGCCGCCACCCTCTGTAGTAGTTCGCCTTCCGTCCACCACTTAAAACTGGCTGCCGCCTATTAACCACCCCCTCCAAAAGCTGCCACCATGTGCCAGCGACGTATATTACATTGATTTTGTTTTTTTTCCAAACTAAACAATAAAATGTGAAGTCTTGCATTTAGTTTACATGGAATTAAACAACTTCAAATTNAATAACTGGCTGCCGCCTATTAACCACCCCCTCCAAAAGCTGCCACCACGTGCCAGCGACGTATATTACATTGATTTTGTTTTTTTCCAAACTAAACAATAAAATGTGAAGTCTTGCATTTAGTTTACATGGAATTAAACAACTTCAAATTATTCAAAATACAATATATTCCTTCTACACTGCATTTTTTTTTCAACAAACCAAACAACCCCTTAGTTAAAATGAATATCAATCCAATGTCACCTGATGGCCAAATAGTTTTTATTAGCATATATCTATCATTTTTTATGTGCGATTATTTCTTATTTTAAGGACNGCACTGCATTCTTTTTTCAACAAACCAAACAACCCCTTAGTTAAAATGAATATCAATCCAATGTCAGCTGATGGCCAAATAGTTTTTATTAGCATATATCTATCATTTTTTATGTGCGATTATTTCTTATTTTAAGGACAATACATTGTCAAGTGCTCTAATAGTAGCAGCTGACATTGAGATGCCGCTCTTATAGTAGCAGCTGACATTGAGATGCCCTTATTATTATTATTTTGAAGTTTAGAACTCTTACTTCAATTGTATATTTTGCTATGATAGATTTTCTGTAGCATCTCTTTTCCGGTCGAACTTTCTATTGACAAATTTTCTGTAGCATATTCAGAATTTTATCCTACAAAGCTCGTCTTGGCTTCTACAGTATGCATTGCGTTCTGAACATTTTGTGACGTTTAACTTTCTTTTTCAATTCATCTTTCTTTCTGTAGCAGCAAAGTAAAAGCCCAAGCCAGATTGGAGTTAGATTTACCTGAAGGTATAAATAAAGTGAGCTGGTAGTTTTTTTTTGGTACTTGGAATCATTAGATTTCATTGTTTATCTATCGGCTTTTTCTCTTCTTTTCAGTCATTGTTTCAANGTACTTGGAATCATTAGATTTCATTGTTTATCTATCGGCTTTTTCTCTTCTTTTCAGTCATTGTTTCAACCCGAATTTTCTTTCAATTTAGGTATTTATGAGCTTGTAATGTTTCATTCTGCAGATTTTTACTATTTTTCAATGTAGCTGTTGTAAGATCCCTTAAATGTTATGAAGTGAAATTTTTAGACATCAAGATATTTTTTGGTGAAATATTTAGAGAGTGGTCCTAAACTTGGGTGTGCTCGCATTAGATCAGTGCAGGTGGTCCTCCTGCTGCACCAACAAGATAAAATCATTAGGGTTGTGAGATCTAAATGAATAATGTCTCAATAATTGAGGGTTTAGATGTGGTAGCTTTAATCAGAGTTAAGTTATGAATCATAATATAGGACGGTGTTATGTCATTGGAACTAATATTTAATAATGTTGGGGACCAAGCACTGTGGTGTGAGCCACTATTTTGAACTCTTATGAATTTTATCTGCGTGTGGATGATTTTAAGCTATTTGTAAAGCTTTTCATTTTGTTGATTATGGCATAATTAAATTTACAGTTCCTATAAAAACAACATTCATTGTACCAAAAGGAATTCCAAAACATGTAAAGAGTTTAATTTCAGTATGGTAAACATAATTGTTGAGTTGCTCTATGGAGCTGAAGCATCTCAAGCAGACAGAATGCCGGCGCCTAGGCGCTGGCTATGGGCGCTCATGCGCTCATTTGGTGCATATGTGCCCGCTTGTGTCTAGATACAGAGGGGCCGACGCAATGGACACATAGGCACCCAATTTTGGCCATCAATACAGAGGGCTTGGAGCTTAGGCGCCAAGTTTGGGTGCCTAAGCACGTGATGCAGTTTTCTTTCGGGATTTCGGTTTTTAATCTCAATTTCGAGCAGGTTTCATTGAGCTTGGTTTTTTTCTTTCATGAGCATCCCGGTGAATGAGAAATGTGTTGAAGATGTGGATTTCAGTGATTCAGCTTGATTTTTGTGTCGGATCGGAGAGTGTCCTGTAAGTTTTTTTGTGTAGAGAGGAAACTTCTGTGAGTCTTTTGTAAATATTTTCTGAATTNAACATTGGCAGCCACAGCCAGGTCCGTTCGCCGAAGTCCAGCAAGGGTCCAAATATTCTGGCAAGCGCTAGTGACCTCCGCAAGCACCAAAAGGACCAGAATTGCAAAGGCGCCATGCAAAACAAGATACCTGCAGGTAACGAAAACGAAGAGGGTGGCGAGGTGGTGGGCGATGAAGAGGACATCGCCGGGGAGGAGGACGAGGAAATGAAGGAGGTCGATTGTGAAGTAAGCGATGCTGAAATCAAGGGCAAGGTTCTGAGATCTGGAGTTACGCGAGGCGAAGCCGACTGCGGGGTTCGCTAAAAGAGCGGATAAGGCCAAAACGACGGCGGGGGTTCCATGCACCAGAGAAATCAAGCAGCTTGTCGCGTCAGGGCGTTGCTTAGGGTTCCAGTTCCGAAAAACTATAAAATAAGCAATCAGGTATATGAAGGAGAACATCGCGAAGAAAGTGGGGAAGTGGGAGCCTTTCAGAATTAGGGTTTCCATACTCGAGATCAAGGATAAAATTAGTAGATTTCACTCCAGCGAGATGGTTTTTCAAAGGGAAACCAATTCTGTTGAGATAATATACAGATCAAAACGCTGCAAAAGTCTGAATTTTTTGAAATTTCGTACTTAAATCGATCTCTAAGTACAGTTTTGAAGAAGAAGAAAGGTTTTTTTAGGAAGAAGCACGCAGCTCTGTGAGTTTCGGTTCGCAAGGTATCGCAATAAAAGCTCCCATTTGGACAAAAAAAAAATTTATTGTATACCAGTTTTATGTGATGTCCGATCATGAGATCTACTATCCAAATGTATTTCGGTGAATTTTATTTTAAATTTTTTTTTTCAAAAAAATTTTGATTGCATCAAGATCGTAAATCACAGTGAACTACGGTCAGAATCGGACACCGTATACATCTTTGCATGCGATGTATTTATGCAATAATTTTTTCATTTGGACTGCTGAATTTTGTAAATCTTTTTATTTTTTAGCTTGTCTTATAGGCCTAAATATTTAGGTATTAGATACGTGAATAGTTCAGTAATCTATAAATAAATATTCTTAAAAGTTATTAAAATTCAAATAAAAAAGAAATTACATTGAATATATTTTCATAAATGCATCCAAAATAAGCAAAAGTAAAGGGATATTTTAATGGTAATAATTAAGACATCATGTTTAAACATTTTTAAAATTGTAGATAGAAGCAGAAGATTTTATAAATTGTAGTGATTAAATTTGATCAGTCAACGTGGCGTAAACTGTAAACAATGAAAAAACTTTTTGGTGGCTTTAAATAGATGTCATCCAATTCTTCTTAATTCATCCATCCTATCACTTCGTTTCTTTGTCTCCCAGCCTTGTTGACCTCATTTTCGATGATATTTTGCATACAGCTTAGGATTTAGTCTTAAAACATTTCTATTAACTGTCCCCAATGTATGTAAATGTATATGTATGTATGTATGTATGTATGTATGTATGTATGTATGTATGTATATATATATATATATATATATATATATATATATATATATATATATATATATATATATATATAGTTAAAGGGAATCAGTATTTGGTCCGGTGGCACCAAATATCGCTTCCCTCATTTGGGTCGAAACCAAGGTATGTTTTTATTTATTCAAAGAGCGCACGCCACGGGATTTGAACCCCCGACCCGAGGGACTTACTTCAGAGGTCGCACCAATGAGTCGGGAGGTGGAGCACATGTGTGTGTGTGTGTGTGCGCGCGTGCGCATGCATGTATGTACATATATATATGTATATATATATGTATATATGTATAGATATATGTATATATGTATAGATATATGTATATATGTATACATATATGTACATACATATGTATACATATATGTACATACATATGTATACATATATGTACATACATATGTATACATATAT
>JXCR01089488.1:123000-153813 GCA_002079205.1 Phalaenopsis hybrid cultivar
ATATATATATATATATATATATATATATATATATATGAATGTATGCATGTATCAGTTTGTGTGCATGTGTTGAATCCAAAAATGACTTGTGAATCACACCTAAAGAATGGAGTGTTTGTTAGACGATAGGAATAGCGAGAGTGTGAAATTTTGTACAAAATAACACAAGTTCTCATATAGTAGATTCAGAAGTCTTTTCTTATAGAAATGTCCCCTTATTTATAACTCGTAGGGGTATATATTTTTTTTTTATTTAATAGGAATATTACAAAAAACTATTGTACCATTTCATATTTATAACTGACTTCGGGACTTTAATATTCATAACTGACATTGGAACAGTTTTGTATTCATAACTACTAAAAAAGAGGAAAACATTTAATGACCCATTAGTGTTGTAATTTAATTGTCTAATAATCGTTGGTGGGCTAAAATGTTTTCAGTCGACTTATTCAAGAGAATCATCAGTAGAGGCCCTTTTATCTTTAAAATAAACTTGGACCATCAGGTAGAGAGTGCATCATCATATATTGACATGCAACTCTCTTTGAACAAGGGGCCTTCTCAGAGAATTGAGAAGACATTGGGGTACCCTTTGCCCATATCTGTGAAGAATCCCGTAATCATTCGAGAGCTAGTTGTAGTTGATTGTCCCTCGGATCATGTGTCTTATGTTCTTTCATTCCGCCAAGCTTTCGTTCGATCGACTCATTGTATTGACTGAAAAGAACGACACTTGACATCTTTGTCTTTTAACTATCTCATGAAGTCCTTTGGTGTCTACTTAGTGAAATCTGTTAAATTTTTCTGAGATTCGTGCAATCATATTTTATATTTTTATGTACATATTTAGTTCATTTTTTTTACTTTTTGAAAGTGACAATTGCGATAAGAATAAGAAAATTAAACGCAAAATTATTATTTTATTGCATAATATTACTTATAATAATTGAATTCTTTGAATTTTTGTGTCCATATTATTTATAACTAGGTCGTGAACAGTACTGTCATCGCCATTTTTGAATTTTTAGGTCTTCAGTCAGTTTTAACAGATAATAGTGATGACAAGTGGAAAAAAATCCACGAGTGTGGAAGCCATGCTGAAGGTCTTCGAGCTTGATAGCAGTCGATCAGTAACAAAGCAGAAGTCTGTGGATGCGGCCTAATCAGCGGGAAGAAAACCAGGGGGTGGTCAAAGTGACTGGAAGAGGAGAGCTAACCATAGTGAACAAAGCTTGTCAGACAAGCAGTACACAAGAAACAAAAGATGGAAGATACGGACGAGTTGTCTGACTCGTTACGATTATGTGAGGTTGGAGCAAGATCGACGAGCACACCATCGGTGAATTGGTCCTTGCTCCGGATCCAATCATCTAGTGGCTGGCTCATCACCTGGTGCAACAACAGGTTCAGGAGGTCATGATGATCCAGCTCTAACAACATGAAGGTGTGGCCCTCCCATTTTCGGTCTGTGAAGCTAGTCGAGTTGTTGTCGAACTACTTGTTGGAGTGAGCCTTCGCATGTCTGGGATGGATCTGATAATAGATATGAAAATATATTTTTCATAGTTGATTGATTTATTCCTTTCCTGCTCATGATGCTTTATTCTTCTTGCAGAGGAGACTGAGCATATCACCAACTCCTCGGTAATGGAAGTTGGTCAACCCTCCGTTCCAGAGGTGGTCGAGGGATCTTCTGTCTTGACTCAGGGCGAAAGCATACCTGGTCATCTGCCAATTCCTAAGAACATTGAGAGAGAGACTGACGATCGGTGGGGTTCCCAATGATCATTGGCTTGTCAGATGGACAAGATAGTGGACTCTTATGCTCGGGAGGTTGGCCTTTATAGGGAAACAATCATATAAAACCTGATGGAGGAGCCACTTTCTTCATGAAATGGTCTTGATTAATGTAATATTTACAGAGGATGTCACTCACTAATAGACCACCACTTCCTTCATAAATGGGGATCGGGAGGGGAAGGAGATAGATAAAGGACCTTCATGTTCTTGAGGGCTCCTGATAATGGTGGATGTTCATTGTTGTTATGATGTTGACATCAACAAACCACCATTGTTAGGCCACCACCACTGTTGTTATGATGTCGACATCAACAAACTTCCAATGTTAGGCCACCACCGTCACGACTGCCATAACATCGTTCCTTATCGCAGCTGAACCATCGTCGTTGAGCCATCCTCCAGCCACCATCATCATCGCCGCAATCTTCGGACCACCATTGACCATCCACCATTATCGTTATTATCAGACCATTGCCATCAGGTCACCGCCGCCAACGACGCCGGCATCAAATTTTGTGGCACGTGACCTCTACCTTTAGTCTTCCTTCACAGCAGTCGAGCCGCCACCACTTCACTAACGAATTCCACCACTTCCAAGGCAGAAGTTATATCAATAACCCCACTTATGCAATATTGTTATTCAAGGGTCGATAAAATCTTATAACATATATTGACACAGTGAAATTATTTTAATTAGGCTAGATAACGTAGTTTTTATCTTATTGGGCTAAACTCCATAGTTTTTTATCTTTTTGGATTTTTCACATAAAAACTCATATTATCCCTATCAAATACCTTTTTTTGTTTGTGTCTGTGTCAGACCTCCATACAATATTAAGACGTTAATATATCATTTTATTTCTACAAATTTACTATTACACAACAATATTAGATAAAAATTCATCGCAATTAAAATACCCCTTATTTCTGACTAACTCCTAAAAAATTTTCTCAAATATAAAAATTTTATTTTCTCACTTCATATGAGGTAAAAGGGTAAAAAATAAAATTTTTAATTGTAAAATAAAAAAACATGGAGGTATTTTAGAATACCTCATATCTTCTTTCCTCTCCTTCTCCCGTGCAATGCCTCGCACCCGCGATAAGCCATTCCTGAGATAGGATCACTACCAACGAGCCGCGCAAGCACATGCGTTTTGTTTTGTGGCTGTTTTTTATTTATTTTATTTTTAAGAATATAAACCAAAATTTAAGCAGAAAATAAAAAAGGAAAAAAAATTTTGAGGCCAAATTTAATTGAAATAATTTTAAGAGATCCAAGAAATTAAAAATGATGAAATTATAAAATGTATTTCTAGTTTGATCTGTTGAAAATATGATAAGAAAATGCTAAGTCGTTGTGAATATTGATGATGCTAATTAAAAGACGAAAAAATTTTAGTGTCGGTCGATATTATTCCTTTCAATTGATAGTTGTGATCACAAGATGATTATTGATTTATAAAAGTTGAAAGTCAGTAATTAAATGATTATTAGTTTATTTTTTTACAGGCATGTCTTCTTACGTATGCATGAAAAGATTTATTTCATTTTTTAGAAATTAAAATAATGATATTTTTTTATATGATAAGAAATATTCAGACGCTGTTAATGTCAAAAAAATTTAGGCCTGAGATATGTAAATACATCGGAATTAGGGGGTACGTAAATAAATATCCAATTAAATAATTAACTTCTATCAATAGACCGAGTAAAAACTCAAATTATAAAATGTCTAACACCTTCAACATGTTAACATAAAATCATTAACACAAATATCATTGGGAAATATACTTTATGTGTGGCTTTGAAAATTTTACTTTTCTCTTAATTAAATTTTATTTTATTTTTCTTATTTATTTTTTTATGATCATGTATCCATATTATCATAGAAATATCTCAAAAATAAATAAATAAATATAGGGATTTTTAAATGTCATGTTTTATCTTCTTATTGAATCCAAATCTTGCCTATGATTCATATTGTTTGTTTATGAAGTTAGAAAGCACATTTATCACTAATGTATTGGTTGAGGGTGTAATTTCTCACCGTAAGTTTGTGGGTTCATGTTGAGAAATTAGGGTGAATAAAAACAAAAATCGACATAAATTCAGAAGAACACATAAAGATTTAACGAGGTTTGACAAAGATGCATACGTTTTCGGGAGCAGAGCGACGATTTTCCTTCAATCTCAGAAAAGAAGTACAAGATATGTTTTAGGGTCATGATACAACATATATATATATAACCCAGACGTACAATATTTAATTATAAAATTGTCTCTGTACCGTACCGCGGGGCGTTGCTCTTGCACCCTCAACCCACATAACGAAACTCCCCCGATTAGACCGCTTCGTTTCAGCAACTGCCTCTTATATAGTATATGAGTAATACCTAACAGTTCACATCACACATATTGTCTTTTGGGCTCACTTTTCTCAAAAAAAAAAAAAAAAAAAGAGATAAAGTTACATATTGAATATATTCATGACTTTTCTTTTTTTTCGAAAAGAAAACATATATTAAATAAAGTGAAAATAAGATAACTATTTATCAAGAAAATATGTTTTTAATCTATAAATATTCAAATACGTTCTCATTTTAATTTTGGTTTGAATGGGCTAGGCACATTTATATTTTCCTCTTCCAGTGTTTTCAGCGTAAAAATACTAATGCCTCCTCATGCCATCTTTTTGTGTTATGTGTGTTAGTTTTTCTTGTAACACTAAGACATTAAATAATCACTCTATTATCGTGAATTTTCTAGCACAAACTAATCATATTATTTATATTATATTATAATAAATTTAGTATTTATCACATCATGTTCAACTTAAAGTTAATGTTGAATATTTTATCTTTGTAATTTGATGTCCAATTTAATTTTCACTAACTCGTGACTAATTCGACAATAATTATTTTAGAATCTCTCAAGCAATAAATAAACTAAGATATAAAAGCTAAATTCGACAATAATTTTTTTGTATTTACCTAATACAAAAAATAGAGATATTTTAGAATATCTCTTTGATGGCTTTGGCTTTCCCATGGCGGTCGTTGCTGCCAAGCCTCTTACTCGTGACCAATTCGATATAAGAAAGTCGTTGCCTAATTGGGCGAAGAGGGCTTAGCATGATGCTAAGATGCAATTATTTTTTATTCCATAATTTTGTTATTTGAATTATGAAAAATGTATCTAATTTATAAACTTTGATTTTTATATTTATGCCGCTCAAATATTTCATAACACGTAATATATTATTATTTTAACTTTGAAAAATGTAATGATTTTTTATGCATAAATAAGGTGATATGTATGTATAGAATTTGTAATTTAAATATTAAATTTGTAAATACATAAGAATTAAGAGGTATAAATCTTTTTATAAAAAATATCAATCTGAGTGAGCTGACATTATTAATTAAGTAGAGCAAAGAATAAGGAGGACAGAATAAGAAGATGGGGGCATTCATATACATAGCCCAAAATTCATATGTATTTTGTATATCCAACACCTAAATTTTAGTTTTTTGTATATTTAGAGTGATACGCCGTCAATAAATTTTAATCATTTGACATGAATTTTAAGGAATCTTACTACGTGTTATGAATTTTGAGATATTTCTGAATAAAAAACATTCAAATTCAAACTTAAAAATCAATCAGAACTTTGATTTCAACAAACTTATAATCAAACTGACCGGTTTGATGAGATGGACCTAATAACACTAAAATCGAACTAATTTGAGTCGGATCAAGCTTGGCTCAAGCCGTTAAACTACTTTTGGAAGCTTTAGTGGTCAAATAGATTCCAAATCTAATGAACTTATAGTTAAAGTAAGTGTCTTGATGAGACGAATCAAAGTAACACAATATCACTCAATGTTGACATTTATAAGGCATTAAAATGTCCACAAAGCACCCTTCAATCAAAGGAATTGCCCTGGACTATGTGATGGAGTGATCCAGATTTTTGTCTTATTTACAAGGGATGTCACTCCCAAATTCTACAAAATAGTCTTTTTTCCATCTTCAAAGGGGGAATATCTAGACCTAGACATGGACAAGCAGGGGAAGATAATGGACTAATGTTAAGGGATCGTATGGGCTGAAGAATGAGTGATCACTTCCCACCTTTGTAACTGCAATCTATCGTCGTCCACCGTCCACATCACCTTCAACAACTATCGTCTACCCTTTGCTTGTTGTCATTGGTGGACCTTACGGAGTAACGACATGTGTTGCAATGAAGCACCTTGAGGAGTAATGATATACATTACGAGGTAATGAAACACCGTGCGGAGTAATGATCTGTATTATGAAGTAGTGAAACATCATATGGTGTAACATAGCATTTCAATATTATGCAACGACATACCCAGATGATGTGTGCCAAATTTTCATTGATAACTCCCGACAATAACTGCTTGTAACTACCGCACTCAAAATACATCAACCTTCTCTAAACTCTCAAAGTTTTCTCTGTATATTGTATATCGGCAAGTGATGTCTCTATTACAACCACCTATCGATATAATTGTTTACCTCACTTTTTTTAGGACTCATCTCACCCACCTATACAAGCTCAATCCCCCAACCCTTTGATTGGGTGGGTTTAGAGTTTGACTAGGTGATAATCTCTTGCTTGATCACTAAAGGATAAACATGCTTACGAGAACATGGATTGGTAACCAGAGGATAGACATATCTTAAATTACTCAAAGTCTGTCTAAAACCCTAGGAGCTTCTCCAACAGCCCTAGAGACTAACACAAGGGTCAAATTCACTTTGGAAAGGGTGTCTACCCAAATTGATTCCCTTTTGAACCTAAAAAGAGATGGAACCTTAGGAAGGCCATTTGAATCAAACTTAGCCCTAATATGACCACCATATGGTCAACACATGACTGTACGGTCAACTTGACTACCCCGATTAACCTCTGGTCAATATGGTCAACCCTGGACCATATGACTAACCTATTGACCCTATGGTTAACCCAACCACCACATGGTCAACACATAACTATATGGTCAACCCATGGTTAACATAGTCAACACTGGACTATATAACCAACCAATTGACCTTATGGCCAATTTAACCCTTATGGCCAATTTAACCCTTACATGGTCACATCTCCATTTTGGTCAACCTACCATTATGTGATAAACCTTATTGCCACATGGTCAACTTTCTTTTAATTAATTAATTAATTAAAATAAGGGTTTAAAAGATTCATTTGGCTCTAAATTACGATTAGCCCTTAAACTTTAACCCATGTCCCAAGCCCATAAACCAAGCTCATGGATGAAAGATTTGAATTAAGGCCATGACCCAACTATTAATAGGTCATCAATAATTCTAACCAACCCACCAGGGTATTAAATGACCTATATATTAATAAATGCAAGTAAAACCAAAAATCAAAATTAAAAAAAAAAGAGGATGAGACAAATCTAACTACCCCTTTCAATACTTGGCACCATGGTCCACTAAACCAAGTCTTTTCAAGCTTAGGTCAAGATGAACCTTTTCAAGTCCAACCACCACACCTCTACCCTTTCCAAATGCCCCATAGCCATGAATTTTCCCCTCTTCTTCCATTGGAGCCACCTTGGTCAAAGCTTTCAAAAGAGAGAATTGCCACCATAACTCCCCCTCCTTATCCCTACAAACATCTCAAAGGGATCAGGGGATTCTCCTCAGGCCAACCTTAGTCATATCCAAGTCCCCATTGCTACTAAAGAACAAACCTAAGAGCTTCAAGCAAAAGAACTCCCCAACCATCACCCAAATCCTCTGCCACTCAACGCAAAAAACACTCTTCAAGGCCTATGCAACAAAAACCCTCTATCATTAGCTCACCATAACCACCATGAAACCCTAATTTTACCATTAAAAATCATGCCAAAATTTGGGATCGATATAAACCACCACAAAACTCCAATTCAACTCTTCAAAAATCTTTTTAGGATATCTACGACCCTTGCCCAATCAAAATTAGGATTTCTTAAAGCCTCTAACCTATCTCATGACCATACCGAGCCACCATTTCATCTAGCACATTCCTAGGCTGTGAGCTTGCTTCTAAACATCGTAGTGTACTCTTGCACTTCCTCCGCTTATCTTGTTTTTGACATAGGCCTTGCCATTTCTTCCAGTCAACTTTTTTATATCTTTTAAGACGGAATTATTTTGGAGTATATTCTTAAAATGTCCCAAGGTGCTTTGTTGTTGCCTACTTTGAACATGTTTGGTGAGTCATAGATGGGCAAAAGAGATAATCTCTTAAGAAGTATGTGCACGGATCTAACCATGCGTCTAACTTTGGCGTATCAATAGAACCATTATATGTTGGGATGCCAGTTTTGGCCTCCACCCTAAAAGATTATTGTTTGTAGAAATTTGAAAGTTTATACTTGCCCAAAGCATAACATGCTAACTCCATATTGAGTTGGTGTTCTTTTAATTATTTTGTTTTCTATTTTTCTTGTTTGAATGTCAATATGCTTATAATGTTGATGCCTATAAAAATGGGATGTGTTCTCGGGTATTTTAGTTACTTTGATAGTTTAATTTATTCTTGTCAGTTGCTTCAATTCAATACTCATTAGATTCCCAGTACACTTTATATTACCATTCCCCATCCCCTTTATTCCTCCAATATACTCTAGTTATCTACTGTGATTGGTTCCGTTAGTAGTCCAACCAATGTTTACATTTTCCTAATTAATTCCATGTAGCTTATTGTTGATCCCATATTCCATTTGCATGTGCTGGCTTATTTTAGCAGCCTGATTCGAGTTGGTTTATTGTAATCTTATTCTACCATTATCTTATTATTTTGATCTTATTGGTTGGCAGTATAACCAATGTGTACAAGTGTTGGAATTCTTGGTTGGCTATTGTGATATGGTCGATTGGTAGTCCTATCATTATGTAAAGGCGTTTGAATTGCTTTTCTTATTTATCCACAGAAGGCCCTTTTAGTATATTATTGATCCTATATTTCATTTGCCTTTGTTGTTTCTCTTGAACTAGCTAATTCACATCAATCTATTATCATGTTATTCTACAGTTGAGTTGAGAGTCTTTATTTAGATGTCTTCATTGTCATCTTAGTCAAAGTTTCTTTAATAGATGACAAGTTTCTTTTTACCCAGTGGGGGATATAATTTGAGTTTTTTGCTCGTGGGATTAGCTACTTTTTTAATAGAATCCAAATTTTTTGAATTGAAACTTGTTATCTTGATCTAAGTGATTTTTTTTGGGGAAGTATATAAGTGTAGTGGAGAATGATGTACCACAGCTTTTTCAGCAATCTCACCTGAAGTATATTATGCTCGTCTTTGTTTTGTTTCACGCTGGGACATTGGGCGAGTAGTGCTTGCCTCCCTTACCTGCAACGTAGAGATAATCGACCATGTTTTCCAACAATTCATCATGGAAATGCGATGCGAGTTTTGAAATTTAAAAGACGGAGATCTCTTCCCACTGACAACAACACCGGTGAGTCTGGCAACCACATCAGCTGTAAAGGATTCTAATATGTTGAATCAAGATCAACAACACCAGAGATCAAAATCAACATATCCTAATGTTGAATTCGATGAAGGACGAAATTCTCGACGTAGAGCGAAATTTGTAGACTCGGATTCTAAAAATGAGAATGAAATTGAGGTTAATCCTCCACTGCATAGAGGTTCTGGAAACCGGCTGCAAGGAGAATTCAAGTAAAAATTAGATATACCCTATTTTGCTGGATATTTGCTTATTGAAGATTATTTGGACTGGGAACAAGCGGTAGAAGCATTCTTTGAATACATGGTTATATCGCCGGAGAAACAAGTCAGATATGTAGCATGTCGATTGAAAGGGGGAGCAGGGGCTTGGTGGATTCAATTAGTTCAAACTTGTAGACACGAAGGGAGTCGGTAAGTCCAGAGTTGGACTCACTTGAAACAATTGCAGCGAGGACACTTTCTTTCTACCAATCATGATGTGAATTTGCAGTAGTGTCCATTTTCTTAGATTTATTATTAGTTCCACTGGCATTAAAATAGATCTCAACGAGATATTAGTTATTTGATCTTGGCCCACTCCTAGCTCTATGTTTGAAGTTCGAAGCATTCATGGGTTAGCTAATTTTTATAGGAGATTCATAAAAGGTTTCAGTACATTGATTACACCTATTACAAACCGTCTGAAAGGCAAAACGTTTCTGTGGAATACAGAAAAACAAGCCACCTATGACAGAATTAAAATAACTTTATGCAATGCTCTAGTCTTAGTTGTTCCAGATTTTGATAAACCATTTCTTTTTGAAGTGAATGTCTCGACTATTGGCATTGGTGTTGTTTTATCTCAAGAAGATAAACCTGTTGAATTTTACTGTGAAAAATTAACTATTACTCAGCAAAAGTGGTCTACTTATGAATAGTAATTGTATGTTACGGTATGAGCTCTCAAATATAAGAATAGTATCTGGTTCACTAAGAATTTGTTTTATTTAGTGATCATAAACCTTTACGATTTTTACAGTCTCAAAAGATACTCAATTGAATGCATGTGCGGTAGGTTATTTTTCTATAGAAATTTAGATTTGCATTAAAGCACGAAGCTAGTTGCAGTAATAAGGTTATTGATGCTCTTAGCCACAATTCCGACTTGTTGGTCGCCTTACAAACCTCGATTACAGGGTTGGAACCCATGAAGGAACAGTATGAAATTGACACTGCTTTTGCAAACCAGTGGAAAATTTGTATATCCAAATCTTTGTCCATAAAGATTATTCTTTGAAGCGGGGATATCTTTTTAAAGGCAACCAACTGTGCATTCCGACCACTTCTCTATGTACTCATTTAATTAAAGAGATGTATGTTGGTGGATTGGCAACACATACTGGCCAAGATAAACTATCGCCTTACTTATAGCTCGTATTTTTTTGCCAAAGCTATGTCAAGTTGTAGGCCAATTTATAGAAAAATGTGCCACATGCCAAACTTACGAAGGAAATGTTCAAAATATTGGGTTGAATATGTCATTACCAATTCTTGAAACAATTTGGGAAGACTTGAGTCTAGATTTTATTTTTGGTCCTTCAAAAACTAAAAGGGATTTTGATTCTGTGATGTTAGTGGTGGATCGTTTTTTTTAAATATTACACTTTGTTCCTTATAAGAAAACCTATAATGCTCATAATATCACACGACTATCCTTTACGAATATTGTCCGCCTTCATGGCTTACCTCGAAGTCTTATGTCGAATTACGATGTTAAGTTTATGAGTTACTTTTGGAGGGAACTGTGGAAAAGGTTACATACTAAACTTAGAATGAGCTCAACTTATCATCCTCAAACTGAAAGCCAAATAGAGGTCGTTAACAGGACTCCCAATAATATGATTAGATGTCTAACAGGAAAAACCCCCAAAAAATGGGATGAAGTTCTTAGTAAAGCAGAATATGCATATAATTCCATGTCAAATCGATCCACGGGTCAGTCTTCATTCAATATAGTATATACAGAGGCACCCAATCATGCACCCAATCATACGGTCAACCTTGTTGTCCTTCCTATAGCTTGCAATAATGTTGTTGAACAATTAGCTACAGATTTCTCAGAATGATTTAGAGGGTCAAAGATAAACTCACTCAAAGCAACCAGACATATAAATCACAGGTTGGAATAAAAAGGCGCCTCAAAGAGTTCAAAGTCTGGAGATTTGGTTATGGTTTATTTGAGAAAGGAATGATTTCCAGCTCGCACCTATTCTAAATTACAACCATGAAAGTTGGGCCCATTTCCAATTCCAGATCAACAACAATACTTATATCATTCTTTACCCCCTGAACTGCTCATTTCGCCTACATTCAATATTGCCGATGTATCATCCTCCTGATGACATTGCAATCTCAGAACTCAAGAAGAGTTCTTTCCATGTCAGGGGGAATCCAGTGTATCCTGACTCCACAAAACTGATGGAATGTCCTTTTTTGTTAATTGCTTTTGTATTGTTATTACTTACGTTCACAAGTCTATTCAAATACTGTTCAGCCTTAGTAGTAATACTAATAGTTAATTACTCATAGTAATATAGTTGGGTACAGATATTTCACCAGAATTATATTCTGCTTGTCTCTGTTTTGTTTCGTTTCTTTCTGTTTGCCTGGGAATACACCATCCCTGTTCTCCTCTCTTGCGAGTAAACCCATCTAGCATTCTTGCAATGACTCAAGCCCCGTTCTCTCCCTGTTCGATAGACCTGAAACTGCACAAACCCTAGCTGACCCACTCCTTCCTCTCTCTCACGGGCCTAGTTCACGCATATTATTTGGTATTTTATATTTTAATTTGATTCTTCTTTGTTGTTTATAGACTTATATTTGTGAATACAAAAGAAATTTGCTTCAGTTGTGGTATATTTGAAATTTAGACGTTTTGATTCAAGCAACGGCTTAAATTGTTGGGTTACATTCCATATATTAAAACCATTGTCTTCTTCTTTATGCATGTAGACCAACATATGTTGTACTGTATTAAACCGAGTAGTTGCAAATCATGTCTGTGGCTCAAGAATTGTAATTGGAATACAAGAAGAAATGCCAATTTCATCAATTACAGACGTAGAAGAATTGGAATATTTAGGCATTCCCTTGACTCTGTTGAAGCTATACGGAAATGATTTTCACATTCTTATTCCAGAAGTGGACTCTAAATTCAATGCCTGGGAACTTGGGCTTTTCTCTATTACCAGGAAAATCACTCTTATCAATGCCTCATTTCTTGTTTGGAACTTCCTGAGCAATATAGTGACACTGTTTAAGTTACATAAATTTCTTCAACAAAAATATGGCCATAATCTTTGGATGGCTGATTGATAACTTTGCTAGTGTGGCTGTAATGAAGAAGAGAGCAAATCTCATGTTTTAGATAGGCGCAGAAGTTTGGCTCTGATTCTCGGCAGACTGCAGAAATGGAGGGATTATTGCGTACGGACACCGCATGCATCTCTGTATGCGGTGTTCGATCTTGGCCGTAGATCACGGTGATCTACGGTCATGATTATTTCCGTTTTTTTAAAAAAAATTAAAAAAATTTAGGTGGGGCCCACCGAAATACATCCGAACCGTAAATCAGGTGATTTACGGTCCGGATCGGAGTCCGCACGCAAGCTACGTGCGGACACCGATCCGTATGGAATAATTTTTCGTCAAAATGGATATTTGTATATAAATAACTTGTGCTCGGCTCGTTAGAAAGTTTATGTTTATTTCATTCACAAATTTAACCAGCCGAACATCAGTATCTTTTTTTGCGCGAGCTGAATATGAATATTGTTTAAAAAATAATTATAACGCCGAACATCAGCTATATGAATATGAATATAAACGAGCTGAATATAAACCAGCCGAACATCAGCTATATATATATTTGTGTGTATATGTGTGTGTGTGATTGATGAGTTGTATTTTAAAAAAAATTAAATATATGAAATTATTAATTAAAAAATAGAATAGAAATATATGAAATTTATTTAAATGATGTTTTAATATAAATAATAAGATTTAAATCTCACTCAAACTTTTAACATCCTACGGTTGTGTGATTAGAGTTGTCAAAATGACTCTGTTCGCGAGAATCTCATGTTCGGCTTGTTAAGTAAATGAGCCGAACACGAACATATTTTTTTTGTTCGAAATATAAACGAGTCGAACAAGAATAGTGATATTTTTTGACGAGCCCAACGTGGGTTGAGCCTAATGTCACGGACAAATAGTCCCACATTGGCTAGGTGTAGGGCCGAAAAGCAGTATTTAAGTCCTGGNATCCAACACCTCTCACCTATAAGATGCATGCGACCTTAATATGTTTATTTCACTTTTTAAATTAAATTATATTTTTGAGGTGATATGAATGATTTGGGTGGTATAAATGTAAAAGCTAGAGTTGCGATATTAGATATGTAAATACATAAGAATTGGGTGGTATGCATGCAATAATGTCTATTACATCAAGATATTATAACAATAGAATTTAAATATTATTTATTACCTTTTCAGTAGTTGTTGATGGTGCATTTAGATTTAAGATTTAATTGGCATCTTGATAGCATCAAAATAAAATTTAAATGGCATTTATAAAAATATTATTTTAAAAATATTTATTAATCATACCTGCAAAATGATTTGACAATTTACAAAAATGAATATTAATGAATCAAGCAACCTTATAATATTGATTGTGTTTTGATTTGAACTGTCCTTATCATTTTACCCCCTCCAATCAACTACTTCACACGTAGAGTTACGTGCAGAGTCTAATAAAATCATGTCACGTGACGGCGATAGAAAAAATAAAATAAAATATGTCTGGTAACACAATAGAATATTACTCATGTGTTATTCTGGTGTTATTTTGTGTTATTCATATATTATTGTGTATTATTCAAGTGTTATTGATATGTTATTGTGTTATTATAACACCGAGAATATTTTTTGAACACAATACCACTTGAATAACACAGAATAACACATGGGGAAATATTCTCTTGTGTTACCAGGCCAATTTTTTTTTCTGCCACCCCAACGTGACATAATTTTATCCCTAAACAAAAAATAACACTTGCTAAGTTCATATATTACTTTTTTAGCCGTCTTTTAACCTTTCTAAAGTAGGCCAACTTTTCCTCGAAAATTATTATCATTATTATTACTAAATGGTGAGAAATAAATTACAAATTATATGATTATTTAAAAAAATAATAGAAAAATTTGCATACATATCATTTCATTCCTATCTATTTACTTAACTAACATCAAAACTTTGATTTTTACAAATATCACATCCTGCTTATCCATAAAAATTTGTAATTCACTTTTTAAAAATTAAAATGATGGTATTTTTGAAGTGATGTGAAATAGTTGATGGTATAAATGTAAGAAGTAAAGTTTAAGTATTAGATATGTGAATATATGTAAATGCACCTTTATTTAAATTGGCATTTACATACGTACCACCCAATTCCTATGCATTTACATATCTAATGCTAAATTTAATTTTTTTTTTTTTTTACATTTTGTACCGCCCATATCTTTCATATCTCATTAAAATACTATTTTGAGTCTTAAGAAAATGAAATGAACTTTTTAATGCATGGATAAAGTGTCATGTACATGTAGAAAAATTGAAATTTAGGTGTTGAATGTGAATACATAGGAATTGAGTGGTAAGTATGCAAAGCTTCCTCTGGGACTGTCAACATGGCTCGTGAACGTTCATGAGCAGCTCGTGTTTGACTTGTTAAGTAACTCGTGTTTAATTCGTATGTTAAGCAAACAAGCCAAATGCGAACATTTTTTTTGCCGATGTTCGTTCGTATTTGACNCAGAAATGGGGATTTAATTCTCCCAAAAACACAAATATGCAAGAGATTTGAGAGGTATTTTTTTGTCCTTGTACCAAACAACGACTTGTTCAGATAGAATTATAATGTTAGGGAATTATATGCATGAAGAGAATGTTAAATGATAAGAGAGAGATATCATCATGTTAGAACAAGTTAGGCAACAAGTTCTTGCTAATTATGTTTACATAATGTATTTTCACACTAAAAATAATTTAAGGACTATATATATATATANTGACTAGAGATGTCAAAACAGTTTGTTCGCTAACAGCACATGTTCGGTTCACTAAGCAAATAAGCTGAACACAAATAATATTTATCTTTATTTTATTTCTTTTGATACTTACGAGTGTGCGAGCACTATATGTTATCTTTTTGAACTAATCTGTAATTATTTGCGGCTTCTGTTTTACCTATTTATGTGTTCATACAGTTCTGCTGCAAACAGCTTCACTAAACAAAGATAAAATGGTCATCTATTCAACAACAGCCGTCAATAAGCTATTCTGCATAAGCTCCCTCAAACAATAAATCAATTTATCCTGATATTCTAGAGATTATCAGATTGTTGGGATAACAAACAGACCCTCAAACACAAGTTAGGTTAGATCCTCCTCAACCTTGCTCATTTGCCGATCTCAACCTTGCTCATATGAGATGGAGTGCCTTGCAGTTGAAGTTGTTGGGAATTGGTATAATGTGGAGCCGTTATAAACAAATGTGGGCCAGATAGTGAAGGACTTGGTGTCCATCACCAACAACTGATGGGCCACCACAGCAAAATGAACAAGGGCTGATGGGACCACCCCAACTAACAAGTGCGGAAGAAGGCAGTAGTAAACTGGCGACTCACCCACCTTCCCTACTCCCTTTCGGCTATATTAAATTCAGACCGTCAAAATTCCGCGCACCAACTTTTGTACGGCCAAAAGCAATTTTGACTTTTCATGTAATTTTGACTAGAGGCCTCATCTGCATAATTTTCAGATTTACTTGAGAAAACATGTTTGAAACCGTTCATGTTTATATAATGTTACCCTCTGATACATATAATAGAGTGCATTTTAACACCTATAATATAATAAATTAAGAGATGGATATAATATGGTACATTTTTTGAATTATTTGTACAACAAATAGCTATCAATATAGATTTGACACATTAATTTATGTGATTTATATAGTAAAAAATGAACTAAAAGTCATGAAAATAACAATGACAAATATTCAATGACATTACTTCATGTTATTATAATATTCTTGTAATAACTAGGAGAGTACATCAAATGAATTGGGTACTCAGTCTAACTACTTATTCGAATATGATTTCTCATTTTACACGGGTTGCATCTATGTGGCACGACATCGTTTCCCCACTTTGATGTCCTTCTGTTCCGTTTTAGATCGTTGTTTTTCATCTTCACTAGTTGTTGTGGTACAAAAATGTTAACTATTTCACTCAACACCTCGTCATAATTTGTGAAACTAGAGGATGGCTAAGAGGTGCTTACCGGCCTTAGAATTAGAGTAAATCCCTAATATTGTGTAAGACATTAAAAATTTTGATATGATTAGACTTGAAATGTCTATTTATAAAAAAGAAAAAATTAAAGATAATCGCCATCAAGCATTATATTGAGAAAATTCATCAAGCTAAAGATGTGAAGTTGATGGGGTTTGAAATGTAATGTTCTTCATTGTTTTCATCTTTTACCTTATGATAGTGATTTTAAAAGTTATAGATGATCTTGGTATGCAAGCATTCTAATGCGTATAAGATTTCTTGAATGCAATGCAATTGGCATTAGTTCCAAACATATTTGAAAATTTAAGAGACAGGATGAGATATTTTAGATGAGTAATTGCAACGAAGAACGACTAGTTCAGAAAATAACTTGTAAAACTATAAATTCTTAGTTCTGTCATTGATTTTAGAGAGATATCTATCATTCAAACTTAATGATATTTTATCTCATTGCAAATAAATTTGTTCTAAAAAACTTCATTGATCATGAAAATTTATGTGAACAATTTTGATATGAGCATTCTAAAGCTGAAGCTCATCCTAGATAACAATTTTGATATGAGCATTATAGTTAATTACATCCTAGATAACTGAAGTCACCTAAGAAAACTCTTGATAAAAATCAGGGGACATTATTTTCAAGGAGTTAAAAGGAATAAGAATTTTCAAGCGGATCAGACAAAGAGGTGTGAAAGGGGAACGACTCAAGTTTGGAACATTTTATTGTAGAATTCAAAGGAAGAAATACTAGGGGCTGTCACAGATCCTGAGGAGAACCTCGGTGAGTTCCCAAGCTATCCTACTACTTAGATTCAGTTTTAATGAAAAATTATTTAAATTTTTCATCCTGCCAATTTTATTAATTAGGTCTTATATTCATGTGAAACAATCACACAAATAGTCTGGAAAATATGAGGATTTAGGTTGCAACATACGATAACCTCAAAATCCTAAAGCAGGTTAGGGTTTATATTGCATGGCAAAGTTATACAAAGGCCTAAAGATAAATTGAGGATTTATGTTGCATAAGAAAATAACCTCGAAGTCCTATGAATTGTTTTTAAATTATAAGGAATGGTTTAGTTGGTGTAGACATGTTTTGTTGTTGACAATGGTCGTGCTGCCCATAATGCTAGCTCCAAGCTCCTTGACGTGACGAGTTCAAGTTTTCTAATGTGTCGAGTCATGATGTCAAATCAAATGTCTCTATGGTTATATGTCTTTAAATATTATGGGGCATATTAAAGTTGATTAAAGCGACACCAGTTAGGATCATACGGTTCCCTCGTTCCGCTACCACTATTTTTTTTCGGATTCACTTAGTCCAAATGAATCTACTAAACTCAACTTAATGAGTTCCATACTTTCGTTTAGATCATGAAAAATATCGTTAGCAACTGTAGGTTATCTCCTCCGAGGGATTCCCGATCATCCGATATAGACATCTTAATTTAGTTGCAATTATTGTTTTGTGATGTTTGTGATTAAATTTTGAGTTGTCTTTTATTTGGAATATTGTGGGGGTGAATTTTATCTTGGTCGATTTTAATTTTGATTTTGATTTCAGTTTTTTAGCTATCCTAAAGGTTTCAGTTTTGACATGCAGGGTGACATTGTTGTTAACATGCAACTTCATAAGCAAAACATGTGGTAAGGAAAATACAAGAAAAGAATACACTGTAAACTGTAAAAGCGTACATGTCGAGTCTTCTTGTTCCTCCACCTGAAATTTTAGTATCTCGCAAGGCATATAATATATATATATATATATATATAATTTTGCAGGAATATATATATATATATATATTTATATATATATAATTTTGCAGGAATTAAAGCATGTTTTTAGTAAAAGTAAAGAGTACAGTTTGAGGTGTGCCTAACAGCTCCTATGTCATACCTTGGTGGTTTCAAATTTTGAGGATGATTCCATTAAGCAAATAATAATAAGTTCATATATTCTTCAAGATTTCCAAAAGATCGTGAGGAAGTCTCGAGTAATACCCTGGACATTTCATAGTCCCTNAGTGGATGTGTGAAGGTGGTGATGTTGTAGAGGTGGTGGTTGGTGTGTGATTGTGTTGGTGTTAGAGGATGTGGTGGTGGATGTGCGGAGGTGGTAGTTGGATGTGCTTGTATTTGTGAGGAGGTTTTTTTATGTGAAGATGGTGNAAAGTAAAGAGTACAGTTTGAGGTGTGCCTAACAGCTCCTATGTCATACCTTGGTGGTTTCAAATTTTGAGGATGATTCCATTAAGCAAATAATAATAAGTTCATATATTCTTCAAGATTTCCAAAAGATCGTGAGGAAGTCTCGAGTAATACCCTGGACATTTCATAGTCCCTGGAATAATTTAGAGTTCATTTTGGTCTTATTATGTTCACTATATAGTTCATCCAGTTAATACCCTTATGCTTCGTGAATTTTTTATGTTTTGATTATCCCTTAAGTAGGGTAATTATCACTTGATGTCTCATTTATGAGTTATACAGGTAAAGAACCTTGGGGGCAACTCAACTCAATTAAGGAATTTAATTAATTTGATTTTTAAAGAATGAGCTTGTAGTGTTTTGAAAAGTTTTAAATTAATTATAAGTTATTTTTTAAACCTCATTAGACAAAATTTTGATTAAGCTTAATTTACTACTAAGCCCTTAAGATTTAATGGGTAGATTTACAATTTTTTTAAAAAAAATTTAATGTTTTTAATCATTATCATGATCTATAAATCATTTTAAAATTATTAAGTGGAGGCTTCAAATCATTGAGTTATGATCTTCCAAAATCAAACCCCTCGCCTTAGTATCTCCTTATTTAAATATTCTTCCAAATTTCATTAATTTTAAGAAATGACAAATTTATCCTTTATAAGACCAAAATGGAATTGGTTTCTACCACTTACCCCTTTATATATTCCAATCATCAAAATATATCAATTAAGATCTTTTGTTACCTATTTAGTCTTTTAGTTAAGCATAAATATTAATTAATCCTTAAATCCCAAAATTACTCTTTTGCCCTTAAAGCCTTAATACCCTATAATTCATTAAATTAGACTCAAATAACTTGAAAATTTTATGTTACCTCACTCAAAAGTTAATTAAAATATCAGAAGAGAAAATTTTATGTTACCTCACTCATATTCATACGATTGATCAAGCTTTAAATCAAGTTTATAAGCATTGAAATCAAATGAAGCTCGGTTTGAAGGAAGAGTTCAATACTTTTGCCAAAGAGGCGTGGCTTCGATTGGGTGATTCCAAAAGCTTGCCTTTGATTTTGAATTGAGGCTTTTTGGCTTGGGTAAAATTGGGCTTGCAATTGGGTCAAATTGAGCTTGAATTTTGTTTAGATTAGAATTGGGGATGCTGAATTTTGATTTGGAGTTGAAATTGGGCAAGAATTGGGTCAATCAGGCCAAAATTAGGGTTAACTTGGGGACATCTGGGGATTTAAAGGCAAATTGGGGCTTTTGGTCAAATTGAGTCAAATTGATGATAAAAAATTGAAATTGGGAATATTTGGGATGTTTTTGGAATTTTTGGGAATTTTTTTGGTCATGAAGGGCATTTTGGTAATTTTGGCAATTTTTGGTGGTATTTTGGGAATTTGGTGAATATTGGTCAATTTAGGTAGTGGCGAGTGGTTTGAACTGATTTTTGGATAAATGTTCAACAAAAGAATTTTTCCTTACTCGGTGTCATTGAGAGGAATTTTGGTGTTTGGAAGAAGAAATTGGTTATACTTCATGATACATCATATTACCCGTTGCCCAACTAGGTATAGATTATGATTGTCACGATGGCTTCATAATTATATTCAACAACATCCTTTCTGCAACGATATCGACCTTCGTAGAGTGAATGAGGATCATGCACATGTTCCTGCCAAGGCATATGACTGTCATCTTGGACAGTCTTTGTCACAAACCAAAAATGATGATCCTGAGACCTGCACTCAAGACGGGGATGATGCATGCAAGATGACAGAGTTGAAGAAGTGAATTACGTTTGCGATTGTTAGAGGGTGATTGGAGGGAATGTTGGTTTTATTTTTGTTAATTGTAATGATTGTTGAAAACATTCACTATTTATTGTATCTGTATTTTATATAATTCATATTTATTTCTATTTTTTATGCATTTGATATTTATTGTTTTGGTTTTTAAGCAATTTGTATGTTTTTTCCTTTTGCATTTATTTATTTTTCTTTTTGAAGAGTTTTGGAGGTCGATGTAGAAACTTTTTAATTTATGGGTTTTTCTTGATAGTTTGTATGTTGTTATCGGTTTGTATCACATGTGAAATCCTAATGAGAGCAATCAAGTTCCTCACTTTTTTTGGTGTTATGTTTTTTAGTTTATTCTGGATGGTTTTTTTGTGATATGCATATGTGACGCACACAAGCTTAGTATCACGTGGGTTAAAGATAGCCAATAACTCTTTTTTTTATAAGGTATGTTGTCTTTTTGTAATGACAAATTTATTAGTTTATATATTGAGTTCTTTGAGACCCACAACTAAAAAAATATTAATTAATTACTTCTTTTATTAATTTTATTATGTGTCATGTCTAAGGGTATGTTTTTTAAGCTTTCAGAAAAGATGAGCTTAAGGATGTACGGTACCTCCAAAAGATTTTACTGCTACTGTGGACTTCAATGTTCCTTGCTCACTTTACAACATTCACATAACTACAAGAGAATTTTACAGCCGCAGAGACTCACTGAAAAGTATAACTATTTTTGAAAGACAGATAGACTGAAAGATTCCATCATTGAGAGTGATCAGACATGGAGAGTATCCATGTATGGCGGCGAGAGTATCCATGGATGACGGCTTAGTTCATGACATACGTTATCTGCTTTTTGTAAATAATCATGTTCTCAGCTCATGACATATTGTGGACATACGTTATCTGCATTTTAATAATCATTTTCTTAATTTTGGTAGTCATGCACTCACTGTTAAGTGAGGTGTTTATCTTTATTTTGTAATGTTTTGCACTGGATATTTGCTTTTAAAGTATAAAATATATCGGTATGAACAATTCTATAGCAAACAACATTATTATATATGAGTATAATGATCATTTATCCAAAAATAGCTACTGCACAGCTGTTTTCAAACTACAAAATACAAGCAGACAGTCAGCTTATCCGCAGCAGCTTTTGTGTAGCAGCTTCCTATGATAGCTGCCGTGTAGAAACTTATTATTAAGTTGTAGCTGCCCAAAATAGACCCTTAGCCAAAATGATTAAGCCAACTATTTTAGCTAAACATGTTAACTTGAATTGTTATTTATTGTATTATATGGCTGTCAAATAAGCAAGTTCTGTCAAGTTTTCCTGTCGAATTGGTTGAGTTGGACTCCCAACTTATGATTCATTCTTATATGTTGAGCATATGCTCATTATATCATATGCTTAACTCTTAGCCTTATTCTGAACTCGATCATAGAGTTCTTAATTATACAATTGCAATGACTCAAATGGATTGTGAATTGAAAAAAAAAATTAGTTAGAATATCCTCACATAAAATCTGTCATGATACATATTAGATTTATTTCAAAATGAATGTAACGTATTATCAATTAATTAAATTTTTATTACGATTATTTTAAAATAAAAAAAAATCATCTTGGGTTAAAACATTATCAAACAAATTTCTCAACATTATGAAGTTCCTTTAAACTAAGGCTATGTTTGGCAGGACTTCGTCGGTGAAAAAAAATCATTTTTAAAGCTACATGCTAAAAAATTCATTATAAACCTATAGTCCGCAAAACTGAATGACTGTTTGAATAGAAAATTATGGGCTGGTTTGAGAACGCGTTCATCTTCCCTTCTAATGCACTCAATGCAGCCGCCAGAGAAGGCATCATTTGGCGACCTAACGTTTTTGAAACGTCTCCCGACACCAAAGTAATCCAATGCATAATTTTTGTCATTCTCAACTGCTCCTATATCGTCTCGTTCTGCAATGGAACTTTTGAAGGAGCTTCACCAAACGACGACAACCCTTCAAACGGAGCCTAAGTGTGTGTTTTTTAACTTTATTATATAAAATATAAATTACTATAATAACCATGTCACCTCTGAAAATTCATTTGCGAGCTCGATCATCTTCTCCAGTGAAATCTTCGGATAGGATTATTAAAACCAAGATTCTTCAACGAAGTCTTCTGACTGTTGAAGAAGCTCCACAAATCTAATGCCATTGAAGAGAACAGGAAGATGGTGCAGCTGGGATATAAATAGTACAACTCATCGACGACGAGATTGACAGTGTGGAGTAGTAGCCCCCTTCAAAAATTTTGTCGCAGAACACCATCCTCGATTCCCATTTTGAAACACTCATTTTTCACGTTATTTCTTTCAGACATTCAAAGACATGTCGAAAACGGACGATTACAGAACATATATTTTCCTGACATGTCATTGTGTGCAATTGAACAGAGCAGAAGAAACACATCATTGTGTGCAATTGAACAGAGCAGAAGAAACGTTCTCAAACGAAACTTGACAAGAAAATAGAATTGTTTTTTTATTATTTCAAACTTAATTTTTAATTATAAAATCGAAGTTGTTATCAATGACCATCATGCAAAGAATAAAAATTATATAATGTTTTGATATTAAATTGTATCAAAATGTTTTTAAGGGAATGACAGTTTCTCTTACAAACCTAAAAAATTATCATTAAAATCATAATATTTAATGAATTTTATGCTTTCACTCATCTTTCTTAAAGGCAAAGAAAGATTGAAGAGATAGCAATTTTCTTTTTTTTGTTGGGGGGATCTATAAAAAATGCAAAGTATCTAATTGTGGTTGGCACTCGCCATTAATAATAAAATTACAAGACCTATTAAAAGGCGGGCGGCACCCACGGTTTNCGCAATTTTCTTTTTTTGGTAGGGGGGATCTATAAAAAATGCAAAGTATCGAATTGTGGTTGGCACTCGCCATTAATAATAAAATTACAAGACCTATTAAAAGGCGGGCGGCACCCACGGTTTGCCCACCAACCGATCTCAGCCGCCCTGTATCGACTTCATAATTTTTAAGGTTGAGACTGAGATCGAGGTAAGCCAGGAGAGATGGGCAGCGGAGAAGACAAAACGAATGTCTACGCCCTTTCGGAGGTCGCGAAACACAACTCCCGGGAGGATTGCTGGCTGGTCATCAGTGGCAAGGTATTCGTCCTTCCATCTTTGCCTAAGATCTGATCACCTGATCATCCGATCGTCTTCTTAATCAATTTCTTACATGAAGTTCACACTTTGGCGAGATGTTTTAGCTGTATGCGTTTTGGTGCCGATCGGGTTTCGACCTTAAGGTGATGGTTTTCATTTTAGTTGCTATTCAGTACTGGCAGAGGCATTCCATGTGTGTCTTCTTATTGGTGAATAGATCCACTTTCTCTTCGACTAATGGAATATCTAGAGTGAAATGAAGCAGTGATCGAAAAGGGGGTTGGGGAAGACTTGGGGTNGAGGTTGCGGCTTCGTCTAATCGTCTTCATCATTATCGTCATCTCATTACTAGTATTTGTTAGTCTATTCCGTGTTATTTTGCTCTTCGACTAATGGAATATCTAGAGTGAAATGAAGCAGTGATCGAAAAGGGGGTTGGGGAAGACTTGGGGTNCTTGATAGTATGTATGTTGCTATTGATTTGTGTCACATGTGAAATCCTAATGAGAGCAATCAAGTTCCTCACTTTTTTTGGTGTTATGTTTTTTAGGTTATTCTNTCTTGATAGTATGTATGTTGCTATTGGTTTGTGTCACATGTGAAATCGTAATGAGAGCAATCAAGTTCCTCACTTTTTTTGGTGTTATGTTTTTTAGGTTATTCTGGATGGTTTTTTTTGTGATATGCATATGTGACACACTCAAGCTTAGTATTACGTGGGTTAAAGACAGCCAATAACACTTTTTTTATAAGGTACGTTATCTTTTTGTAATNGTTATTCTGGATAATTTTTTTTGTGATATGCATATGTGACACACACAAGCTTAGTATTACGTGGGTTAAAGACAGCCAATAACACTTTTTTTATAAGGTACGTTATCTTTTTGTAATGACAAATTTATTGGTTTATATACTGAGTTTTTTTAGACCCACAGCTAAGAACCATTAATTAATTACTTCTCTTATTAATTGTATTATGTGTCATGTCTAAGGGTATGTTTTTTAAGCTTTCAGAAAAGATGAGCTTAAGGATGTACGGTACCTCCAAAAGATTTTACTGCTATTGTGGACTTCAATGTTCCTTGCTCACTTTACAACATTCACATAACTACAGGAAAGAGTTTTACAGCCGCAAAGACTCACTGAAAGCTGTAACAATTTATGAAAGACAGATAGACTGAAAGATTCCATCATTAAGAGTGATCAAACATGGAGAGTATCAATGGATGACGGCGAGAGTATCCATGGATGACGACTTAGCTCATGACATACATTATCTGCATTTTGTAAATAATCATGTTCTTAGCTCATGACATATTGTGGACATACGTTATCTGCATTTTAATAATCATTTTCTTAATTTTGGTAGTCATGCACTCACTGTTAAGTGAGGTGTCTATCTTTATTTTGCTATGTTCTGCACTGGATATTTGATTTTAAAATATAAAATGTACGGGTATGAACAATTTTATAGCAAACAACATTATTATGCGCTCAATACAGCCGCCGGAGAAGGCATCATTTGGTGACCTGACGTTTTTGAAACGTCTCCCGACACCAAAGTAATCCAATGCAGAAATTTTGTCATTCTCAACTGCACCTATATCGTCCCGTTTTGCAATGGAACTTTTGAAGGAGCTTCACCAAACGACGACAACCCTTCAAACGGAGNCGTCATCAGTGGCAAGGTATTCGTCCTTCCATCTTTGCCTCAGATCTGATCACCTGATCATCCGATCGTCTTCTTAATCAATTTCTTACATGAAGTTCACACTTTGGCGAGATGTTTTAGCTGTATGCGTTTTGGTGCCGATCGGGTTTCGACCTTAAGGCGATGGTTTTTATTTTAGTTGCTATTCAGTACTCGCGAATGCATTCCATGTGCGTCTTCTTATTGGTGAATAGATCCACTGAGGTTGCGGCTTCGTCTAATCGTCTTCATCATAATCATCATCTCATTACCAGGATTTTTTAGTCCATACCGTGTTATTTTCTTCTTCGACTAATGGAATATCTAGAGTGAAATGAAGCAGTGATGGAAAAAGGGGGTTGGGGAAGACTTGGGGTTTGCGTTAAGTACTCTCGGTATCGAAGCGTGCAGATAGATTTTTTTATTTATTGTTCTTACATTTCATCCAGGTCTTAAGTTTTAAGGCGCTGTTTGCCATCCTACTTTTTGGCAGGATTTAAGCAAGATTTAGCTTTAATTTTGTGAAAGCCTAAACCCTAAATCTCATTTCAGCCTTCTTATTGATTAAATTCGAACATTCGCTAGATTTATTGGATTTATGAAACTCCCTACCTCACAAGTCTTAGGCATTGGAACAAATAGGCAAATAAGTTGTCAGAATTTTACATGATTAAATAGTTATTATGCCAAATATTTTTCAGTTTTAACCCTCTCAAGATTTATTAAATTTGAATTTAAGTAAATCCTACTCGAGTTACATGCTAATTGTTGCCAATCGGTCTTCCATCGTCTTTGAATTTCGGTCTATTAAAGAAAATACGTCATCATTTTGCCTGGTTTTCTACTATCGTGGGGGCCTTTCATCCTTTAATATTTGTTTATCTGTTTTACTTGTATGATATTGATGAAAACTGAGATCAACAGCGATTTCTTGCTAAGCTTAAAGGTGAGGAACATAGCTATGCATCACGCTATAATACAGACAAAGAATATCGGTGGAGCTTTTCTTATGTGTTATTTGTCTCACAAGTTACATCTCAGGCATGTCTCTGATGCAGGATGGCTAAGCCAATTACTTGAAAGCATATCATAAAAGTGTCAAAGATTTTAATTAATTATAATTTTTTTCCAAGGTTCCAGTATTGCACAGTTAATGTTATCCGTATTTCGAGGTTTAAAATTGTGCAATTGGGTAATAAATTGTGTTAAATAAGAAGTAACACATTGATCCCCAAACATGAAATTATGAAATTAAATGGATTATACAACTATTAAATCATCAAAGTAAGCTAAGATATGAAAATAAATATTAAAATATCAAAACATAATAATCAAAATAAGTTCATCATTAATTTTTCTATCTCACTTATACTATTCCCCACTTATACAAGAATATAATAAGTTATTAACTTTTGAATTTTTTATTTTAAAGTCCCTATTACTCTCATCATTCAATTAATTTTTATGAAAATCATCAGCATAATGAATTATTTATCTTGCACCTTATCTTTAGTCATGTCTATATCCTCATATTTTTTTATTATCTTTAAATCCTAATTATTTTCTATTTTTTAATGAACAATCATTAATAAAAATATTGATTAAAATAATAACCCTTTTGATAGTTAGAATTTTAACTATATAAATTTTTATTAATACCTTTTTTTTTACTACTAGTTATTTAGTATCGTGAGGTGTGAGGGTTAATAAATTAGGTATATTGATATTATTTTAATTTTTTAAAAAAAAAATTACAATTAACCCCAAAAATTTGATCTGTTTTTTGATCGAGACATGTGCTTCAGCCGAGATAAGGTGTGCGCCTTACCTTGGAACAATGAGGTGTAAGCCTCAATGTGATTTTTTGTAGTAAGTGTTGAAGCAGGTCTCAAAGCTTGCCTCATATTGCATAATTTTGAACAAGGCCTTATTCTTATCTACTTGCTTCTTACGCAAACTTTATACAAGTTTTAAGTGTTGAAATAGTAAATATCACCAAATGTTTTTTAAAAAATGATGATGTTACATATTGCCTTACATATGATAATTCAAAAGATTTATTGAGGGACACTAAAACCCACATTACTTCAATGCATCAATGTTATCTTTCAATCCTCAAGATAGCAAATTCAGTAGGGAACAAACCTACGTTAGAGACTTTGTTTTGATTTTTATGTGGATCGACATCTTAAAAGGAAAAATGCTTTCTTATGATTAGCACCATATTTGAGCTTGTTGATTAGAAAGCTTCTAGATCCATTAAATATTGTGAAGGGAAACTACTCTTTCTCATATTACCCAATTGAAAGCAGATGCTACATATTTATATACACTTCAATCTCTCCAAATCTCTATAGTTTAAGAATATTTCTAATTGTGGAAATGTTTTGCAATTAGATCTTCGCTGATTAGATTATACATTTATTAGATTTCCTATATTCAAGCTACCTATAAACACACTTTATAATATACAACAATTAGATTTATTATTTTTTTTAACACTCCTCAAGTTGGAGCATATAGATTTATGATGCCTAGATTGTTACAAATATAAGTGGCCCTAGCCCCATTAAGTATTTTTATAAAGGCGTCCCTTAGTTGCAACCCAATCGTTACTTAAGTTGTAGAAATTAATTTTTTTGAATCTTTTCATAAACAAAATGACAATCTTTCTAGTTGTGGTTAGTTTGTTCACGGAAGAGAAGATTTGAAACAATATAAATTGCAACTTGATTAGTACACCATAGCTTTGTTGGAACTGTCATCTTAAAATCCACTTCGGTCAAAAATTGGGTGACCCAAATCAATTCGATCGAAGCTTGTATCATTGCTCGATACTCACATTATGCACTGGATTGTGAAACTACATTATATTTCTTACTTTTCCATGAGATCAAATTATCACCAATAGAAACACAATATCTAGTAATGAATTTCTGATCAATCTTGGAACTTGCCCAATCTGCATCCGAGAAACATTCAATATTTCTTGCACATTGTTCTAAAATGTGCCTTATCAAGGAGCTCATTTGAGGTAATGTGGTATATGTTCTAAAAATGATCAATGATGTACTGTGGGGGAAGACATGAACTGATTTATTGTGCTAACTGGATAAATAATGTCAAGGCGAGTCACCGTGAGGTAGTTTAATTTTACCACTTCCTATATCATTCAAGATCATTAAAATACTCCATCATTGGTAAGGTTTTTATGAGAAAGCATCAAAGTTTAGCATGGTTTGACCCATAATTTATTTAGTTTTTGCTAACAAATTTAAAACATATTTCTATTGAGATAGAAATATACACTTCTTACTCCTTGATACCTTAATCCCCAAGAAGTATTTCAAGGAACCCAAGTTGAGCTGATTTTGAAAAATGATTTTCAATAATAAGATTTTCTGTACATCGCTTATAGTAATAAGAATGACATTAACATAAACCACCAATAGAATGATTACAGAAGATAATTAGTTGTAGAAAATAGTGTGCTTACTTTTATTTTTCTGCATCCCAAACTATTCTACTGCTTGATTAAATTTGTCAAGTCAAGCCCAAGGACTTTGCTCCAATCCATTCAATGGCTTCCGAAGATGACATTTTCCTTGACTCTTCCTGAGTAACCAACCCAGGAGGTTGCTCCATGTATATCTCCTTAAAAGATCACCATGCATAAAGGCATTTTTCACATCAAGCTGGTTCAAGAGCAGATCATTTATTGCGGCCAAGGATAGAAATAGGCAAACCGAAGTCAACTTAACTACCGAAAAGAACGCGTCCAAGTAGTCAATCTCATAAGTTTGGGCATAGCCCTTAGTAACCAACTGAACTTGGAGACAATCTGTAAATCCATCAGAATAAAACTCAATTGCAAATATCTATTTCATCCAACAACCTTCTTGTCATAAGGTAGTTTAACTAGTTCTTAAGTTTCATTTTTAGTCAAAACATTCATTTCATCAAGCATCATTGTCTGCCATAAGCAATAAAAGAGCGGCAATAAAAGAGCAAGAAGTAGAAGATAACAGGTCATAGTTAACACAAGAGCATGGGATAGGGGCATTGAAATTTACCTCTATTAAAACTATAGGTAAATCAAGGTCACTAGCAGGAGGATTCACTGAAGAAGATGGCACCGGTGCTGGAGTAAGATCAAGAGGATGAGATCTTCTAAACATTAATGATATGTGGTATGGTTGAAACATTGGTGAAAGTGGAGCTAGAGCAGAATTTAAATTGATGGTATGATACAACTCATCAGAATCTTGTGAGCATTTAGGCAACAATGAGTCACTAAAGAATGATAATTGTTCATGAAAGGTGATCAGTAAAAATCATATACCCATTTAAGAGAGGAGAAAAATTTTGATACTTTTTTTTGCAAATGAGAGTATCCTAGAAAGACACACTTTAATGAATTAGGGTCTAGTTTTGAAACCTATGGACGAGTATCATGAACAAGAAGTTACACCTAAATATACGTGGTTCAATGAGTAAGAGTTAGTTAAAAATAAAACTTGGTAGGGTATCTGGTTCTGTAAAATAGTATAAGACATCTGATTAATTAAAAAACATGTAATAAAAATTGTTCAAGCACATTGGTTTGAAACAAAAAAGCTCTAGCTATCTCAAGTAAATGTCTATTTTTCCTTTAAACTATTTCATTTTGGGATGAAATATGCACAAGATGACTAGTGAAACATTCTATTTTGTGTCATTTAATTTGAAAAGGTGCAGAAAAGTATTCTTTGACATTATCACTTCTCAGAATCTTAATAAAAATCTTCAATTGAGTTTTAGTTTCAGCACAAAAGAATTAAAAATGTGAGAGTAACTAAGTATAAGATTTCATAATGTAAAATCAAGTATTCATGAAAAGCATTCACAAATATCACAAAATTTTGAAATTTGTTTGTTAAAACATAATAAGATCCCTAAACATCACAGTGAACCTACTCAAAATTATGACTGTGTATTTCACTATGAGAATATTATACAAACGATGGTGTTTAGCAAATTGACATAACTCGCTATCTAAACATAATAAATGTCAAAATTTAGGGTATAACGTTTTTAGCATTCTTAGTGATGGATGCCCTACTCAACAATGGACCTCAAAAGGAGATACTATGTTGAAACAGGTTATGTGTTGAGATGGTTTATTTTCAAAAATGTATAGCAACACCCA
>JXCR01089488.1:153875-168515 GCA_002079205.1 Phalaenopsis hybrid cultivar
CCTCCCAACACCAACTCTGGTCTTTTACCAATAATATTATTTGTCATAAGATCCTGAACAAGACAATAATGAAGAAAATAGAACAATTAAAAGCACATTTAATTTTGCTAACAAAGATAAGATTTAAAAAGAATTGAGGTGAATTGAGGACAAAATTTAAAGGCAATGTAGGTGTAACATTGATGGTGTCAGAACCAAGAACATTATAGGTAGATTCATCTTCTAAGATGATAGAAGAAAGATGTTTATGAAAGCTGGAAATGAATTTTGGATTATCTGTCATGTGATCCATAGCACCAAAATTGATGACCCATTGTGTGGAAATGATAAAAGACAAGTATCACCATTATCTGACTGGACAAGGGCAGTGATAAAGGGAGATTTCTTGGATGCTTCCTAAATTGAGATGAATTTAACATATTCATCTGCAGAAATCGAGAGAGATGATAGAAGAAAGATGTTTATGAAAGCTGGAAATGAATTTTGGATTATCTGTTATGTGATCCATAGCACCAAAATTGATGACCCATTGTGTGGAAATGATAAAAGACAAGTATCACCATTATCTGACTGGAGAAGGGCAGTGATAAAGGGAGATTTCTTGGATGCTTCCTAAATTGGGATGAATTTAACATATTCATCTGCAGAAATCGAGAGAGTGGCTCTAAGATGTTTCAGTAGTAGTGGCCATGTGAACTGAATGTGATCTAGAACTCTTCTGTTTTTTTCAGCAATTTCTACATGTTCTCTTCGTATGACCAAATTCATGGTAGTAACAAACTACTTTCGAGGTTTGATTTTAAGAATTCAGAGTTCCACTATAATTGCTCTTAGACTAAGGTTTATTGATGTATGTTTTTTTTCTGGCTAGCAAGAGTATTGATTTGTTGTATGGATGAAATTTGAGAACTCAAAATAATACGCAACACTCTAGTATAGGTTTCCCTCAGAGTAGTAACTCTGTTGTTAGATATGATTTTGATTTGACACATTCATTCTAAGAGTTGTGGTCAGCTAAAAAACTCATAATAATCAATTGTTTTCTTTGAGTCTACTGAATCTGGACATCAATACTGAAGGATAATAATGCATTTAATTCTTCATAAACTTGTTTAAAGTGCATGTGATAAGTGTTAACTGATTGATCGTGTTGTTCGACTCAATAAAACTCATTGCATAAATCAAAGCTTTGAGAAATATTTTCTCTAAGAAAACACAAAAGTAAATCCCTCCATCACATCTTTAACATAATCACAATGAGTAATATTACTAGATTGATCAAGTTCGATAGAATTCTATATTTTTATTAGAAGTTGGGCACAACTCTTATTCACTTAGAATAAATCATATCAGTCTCAGTTGGGAGATTATCAACGGGCTTACTCTCTTAGGAAATACTTCTCAAGTTGACTCGTCATTTTATTCTAATAAAAATAATTGATAGTCATTTAGTTTTTTGTCAATAATTAACCACTGATAAAATTAAATTGTCACAGCATTTTTTGTTTACCGACCATGATTATCACCAAGTATTCAAAGAGATTGAGTCGACTAATCCCAATAATATTGTGGTCCATTGTCTGTATCAGGCAAACCAATAAGTCGAATCACTTCTGGATGGACACCTCAACGCGACGATACAAACAAGACTACACTGTTTGACGGAGATGCAGTTGAAGCTAGGAACTATAGTCGATCTCGGTCTTCTGCACCCAGGAAAGACCGTCATTCAATGAATCCCCATGATAGTTGAAGTTCTCCACATTGCAAGGGATGAAAGCGTAGATCCTCCACTCACGACAACCAAAGCTCTATCTCGCGGCTTAAGGAGTAGTTGAAGCCCAAAGGAAAACAGACGAAACCCAAACAAATGAAAATTGTATCTGCGTGTGAATGGTGCAGACAAAGACGAAGCAAAACTGATGATGATGGTGATTTGAACAATGTTGATGAAGATGCACCTGCATGCGGGGAATGAAGCCGAATCAAAAAGCACTTAGATGGAAAGCCAAACCAAGGAGCCCTCAAGATGATGGCGATCCGAATGACACGAATAAAGTCGCACTTGCGTGAAGGGAACAAACCCGGACTGATGAGCAGACTATCGACGACGTGGCATTTATGGCTCTGATACCATGTGAAGGAAAATAGCTCTCTCATATTACCCAATTGAAAATATGTGTTACATATGTAGATGTACTCCAATCTCTATAGTTTATGAACATCTCTACTAGAGGAAAGATCTGTAATTAGATCTCGTCTGATTAGGTTACATAATATAGAAAATATATTTATTAGATATTCTATAATTAAACTATCTATTATCACACTTCCTAATATGCAACCATTAGATTTATTATTTTTCTTCACAAATATTAACAAACTCCATAGAGTCATTAGCCACGAACAATGTTATTGAAACTTGACGAAACATCTTAAAATGAGCTTGACAAAATGTTTCAGTTATGTTATTATGTGTGTGTGCGCGCGCGCGCGCGCAAACATTTCAATGGCTTGTAAAAAATAATTGGTTGGTAATTTCAACACAAAAAATCAAATTATTTCAAACCGAAATTCGGTTTTTAGAACACAATATTGTCTGAATTACTATTATTTTAATTTATAGAAGCATGGAATTCATTTCTAAATTTCCAAATGAAATTAAATATTTTTGTCAATTACAGAGATTTCTAGGTTTGTTAAATTATGTAACGGATTATTATAAAGATCTAGATTTAGATGCTATCATTCTTTATAATTGGTTAAAGAGGTAGCATAATCCTTGGACAAAATATCATATTAAAACTGTCCAATTAATTAAACAAAAAATAAAAAATTTATCTTGCTTACATATTGCAGATATGTCTTTCTCTAAAATATTGGAGACTGATGTCTCTAATATTGGCTGCGACAAAAACTTAAAACAAAAAGCTTTTAATAACAAACATTTAGTTTGTTTTACCTCAAGAAAGTAGAATATCACTGAGGAAAATATTCAACTATCAGGAAAGAAATACTTTCGGTAGTCAAATGTATTACAAAATTTCAAGATGATTTATTAAACACAAAATTTTTATTATGAGTTGACTGCAATTTTATAAAAACTATATATTGCACAAAAATGTCAAAAAATCTCGTTTCTAAGCAAATATTTGTCGGATGACAAGCTCAATTCTCTTGTTTTGAATTTGATATTGAATATATTACAATTAATTTTAATTCTTTACATGATTTCCACACTCGAAAATTTTTACGGGGAGAAAGATAAGGAGGGTTTGAGTACCCCTCACCCGAGAGTTTAAATGACACCCTAACAGGGTGGGTCCTCTTTTCGAGAGTGTTGAGGCAGGGTTTAACCTAATGTGACTCCACACAAATTTATTAATTTACAGAAATATTTGTACGGAAGCCCAATTACATCTACATCTACATCAGGACCTCAATCTCCCGATTTACAAATTCAAGAAGTTAATGAATTTATGCAAAAAATCTTCTAAAGAGAAAATTCTTAAAATAAATTAGAAGATTATGATATTAGTGATCTTTGGAAAATCCAAGAACGCTATCTTGGGACAAATGTGTATTCTCAAGATAGTCTTGACTGTGAATCTTATGAAGTAATATTAACTTCATTAAACTGTGTTGAAATTCAACAAAATTTTAATAAACTCAATTATTTTATTGCATATAGTAAAACAAAAATTAATCGCATATTGCATCACAAGGAATGGGGTTTAACTCCCACCATATCAAACAAGTTGAATTTTTCCATCTAATATCTCATCAAAAAAATTAATCTACTTTAATTATTGAACTTATATTCAATTCATGCATCGTGCTTGCTTAATCATCAATTCAAGTCATAAACATTCTTGGTTTTTTATTTTAATATCGAAAATTCTAAATAAGAATATACCAAATTTATAGCATGGTGGGACAAATTTGATGCTACTAATGAAATCCTCGCCGCTGTAATTGATATTCTTTACCCAACCTGGGTTGAATCCTCTTTGCTGCTCAAGAAAATAAAAAAATGATTTTCTAACGGACATGTGTGAATTACTTTACTTTTGCCAGACCCAAATACTTTAGATCTTCGTTTGAAACTTATGTCATCAACAAGACGATATCAATAACAAATGTTTATGGAGAACATTTTTCATCAAATGGTGGTCAACAATTATTATCAACAAGAAAATAGTTCAAATNATTTCAATGGCTTGCAAAAAATAATCGGTTGGTAATTTCAACACAAAAAATCAAATTATTTCAAACCGAAATTTGGTTTTTAGAACACAATATTGTCTGAATTACTATTATTCCAATTTATAGAAGCATAAAATTGATTTCTAAATTTCTAGATGAAATTCAATATCTCCGTCAATTACTGAGATTTCTAGGTTTGCTAAATTATGTAACGGATTATTATAAAGATCTAGATTTAGATGTTGTCATTCTTTATAATTGGTTAAAGAGGTAGCATAATCCTGGGACAAAATATCATACTAAAACTGTCCAACTAATTAAACAAAAAATAAAAAAATAATCTTGTTTACATATTACAGATCTGTCTTTCTCTAAAATATTGGAGACTGATGTCTCTAATATTGGCTGCGACAGAAATTTAAAACAAAAAGCTTTTAATAACGAACAATTAGTTTGTTTTACTTCAAGAAAGTAGAATATCATTGAAGGAAAATATTCGACTATCAGGAAAGAAATATATTTGGTAGTCAAATGTATTACAAAATTTCAAGATGATTTATTAAACACAAAATTCTTATTACGAGTTGACTGCAGTTTTATAAAAATATATACTGCACAAAATGTCAAAAAATCTTGTTTCTAAGCTAATATTTGTCGAATGACAAGCTCAATCATCTTGTTTCGAATTTGATATTGAATATGTTACAGGTAATTCTAATTCTTTACATGATTTTCACACTTGAAAATTCTTACGGGGAGAAAGATGAGGGGTGGAGTACCTCTCACCCGAGAGTTAAAATGACACCCTAACAAGGTGGGTCCTCTTTTCGAGAGGGCAGAGGCAGGGGTTAACCTAATGTGACTCCACACATTTATTAATTTACAAAATTATTTGTACGGAAGCCCAATTGCATCCACATCTACATCGAGACCTCAATCTCCCGATTTACAAATTCAAGAAGTTGATGAATTTATGCAAAAAATCTTCTAAAGAGAAAATTCTCGAAATAAATTAGAAGATTATGATATTAGTGATCCTTGGAAAATCCAAGAGCGCTATCTTGGGACAAATGTGTATCCTCAAGATAGACTTAACTGTGAATCTTATGAAGTAATATTAACTTCATTAAGCTGTGTTGAAATTCAACAAAATTTTAATAAACTCAATTAATCTATTGCATATAGTAAAACAAAAATTAATCGCATATTGCATCATAAGGAATGGGGTTTAACTCGTTACCATATCAAACAAGTTGAAATTGTCCATCTAATATCTCATCACAAAAATTAATCTACTTTAATTATTGGACTTGTATTCAATTCATGCATCGTGCTGGCTTAATCATCAATTCAAGTCATAAACATTCTTGGTTCTTCGTTTTAATATCGAAAATCCTAAATAAGAATATACTAAATTTGTAGCATGGTGGGACAAATTTGATGCTACTAATGAAATCCTCGCTGCTGCAATTGATATTCTTTACCCAACCTGGGTTGAATCCTCTCCGCAGCTCAAGAAAATAAAAAAATGATTTTCTAACGGACATGTGTGAATTACTCTTCTTTTGTCAGACCCAAATACCTTGGATTTTTGTTTGAAACTTATGTCATCAACAAGACGGTATCAATACCAAATGTTTATGGAGAACATTTTTCATCAAATGGTGGTCAACAATTATTATCAACAAGAAAATAGTTCAAATTAACAATATCATTGCATCCAATATTTTAAATATTCAAGAACCAAAATCTCAAGAGTTTTTTTTAAAAGAAATTCACAATACAATAAAACGAAAATATTTTCGAGAATCTCCTGAGCAGATCAAACATCGACTGCAAGAATTATATCAGAAATAAATAAAAGCATTATTTGAATCTGAAAACGATATGTCAGTATCAAATCAAGGATCTGATAAAGAAAAAAATTGGGAACGAATGACGACCCACCTCAGATCAAACTGACAACATCGCAAGATCAGTTGTACGTTGTGATGCTCCACCTTGATCACAATAGAAGAAAATTATTGGTAATAATTCTGGTGATTGAAATAGTGTCGGTTATTGGAATAGAGTTTGTAATAATTTTGGTAGGTGTAATAGTATCTATAATAATTACGGTTGTAATAGTGTTTGTAATAATTTTGATTGTTGTAATAGTGTTTGTAATAATTATGATTGTTATAATAGTGTTTCCCATCTCAGCTATAAATTTAGAGGCATACTGCCTGTGAAAGAAAGCGAAGTTTAGTGTCTTTTCTTCCTTTGTAAAATAAGTAGTGTGCTTTCGAGAGTTCCTCCCTAGCTTGGCGTCCTGTAAGTTATTTCTTCTGTTATTAATATATTTTTGTTTTGTTTATATCTTGATTTTTTTATTGGTAAAATAATTTTCTTCTGTCGTGATCTCATAGGAGCATCACAACATACAACCGGTAAAATGGGATGAAAACACCCATTAATGATGCCCAATTAAGGCACATTGCATTTCTTAAGGAAGCTAAAATTGTTGTTTTAATCCTCTTAGTGTAAGAAGTTTAACATCAATTAGTATTAGACCTATATGAATATATTTATAATTGTCAAAATAATTATTTAAATCTTCTGGACTTAAAAGAGAAATTGTTTTCTCATTTCCATCTATTGTTAACAACTGTTCAACAATTTTGATTGATGGTTTACCTTTGAAACCAAATGTTCCAATTTTATAGATTAGAAATTTTTCCACTTTATGAATAGTTCATTTATTTAAGCCTTCTTCGTTGCAGGATATTCCTACATCTCTGCATTTTTAATATTTTTATTTCTCGATTGAGATCTTTGAATTATGATACTATTTTATCTTGAAGAGATGCTCAACAGAGACATTGAAAAATTTAGAGTTCTTTTTTGTTAAATAAATTTAATAGGGTAATCTAATCGTAACTAGATGAAAACATTATTGCTCCACTGAGCTTTAATCCAAATGTTCCAAGTCAACAAGAACCAGACAAAAACTCATCCATCCCGGGCATAACAAACGCCCACATGTGATGATGGCTCGTGGATTAAGCTTAGGGTCCGTATGGGGCAGCTTATTTGGTGCGGTGGCGGTTTGAAAACGCACCTGAGTTGTTTGGGTAAACTGCGTTTTGGCAGCTTATGCGTTTTCAAAACGCTGAAAACAGCATTTTCACACCGCACCGCACCTGTCTAGGTGCGGTGGCAGCTTTCTGGTTGTGGTCTGCTTTTCCAAAAATATAAAAATTTGTAATAGCTACCGCATCTAGCTTATCAACAGATTATTTTTAATCAGTTTATCAGTTGATTATTCAATAAGCTGCAGCTGCCCCAAACAGACACTTAGTTAGAGCAATAATATGATCAAACCAGAAGGTAGAAATCAGTACAATCTTGCAGTCAGTCATGGATATTGAGTTGCAGAGCAACACCTGACTTTACGATGCAGGATACATCTATTCTGATAACGTTAAGTTACCATATTAAAATTACTTATATAAAAAAAGCTCCATAAAAGATTTAGCCACTTGCCCATGTGGATAGACACATAGTTTTCGGAGAACATGCAAGAAATCTGCATACAAGATCAAGTAATTCAATTTAGGAAACTAGTTTTGCTCATGTTGATAGACATCTAGTTTTGTTTTTGAGAGATCGTATTTAATTATGTTATTTCATAATAGGTATATACCATTTATTTAAGAGGTGGATGAGGCTTAATTTTTTTTCTTGGCAAATTGTCAACGTTGGTTATGATTTACACTAAAAGTTAGGGTCTTTAAATCATTTGCACTGGCTTGATTTTATGCCAAGTTTCATTGATGTATTGTGTATATACCTGCTTATTATTTGTGAATGTTTAGATCCATATGTGGGTCTTTGTTTGGATGCTTGCATGTCTGGTCGTGAATGAGGATGCATTTTTTTATCCTAAAGAACTATTTGGTTTGCAGTTTTTCCATTCTAGTTTTACTATGTCATGCTATAATCGTATTAACGGACAATAGATCACATTTTCTTGTTCGAGAAAACATATTGAAGTTGATAATTATTTTTTATATGTTGTAAATGGAATTTTTGTGGAGGTGGAACTTAGTGGATTCCTTTATATATACTTCATGAATCTTGGCAATTCGATGTAAGTAAGTTGTATGATGAAATAATTTCCATACTTAACATACCTTTTACATGTTAGAAATGTAGCCTGAAAATATTTTTTGTTATTTTTGGAGTCCTGTGAGGCCGTTCATCTTTGTCATCTTTATCTTATTCAATATTAAATAATTTAACTGCTGGTAGTTTTTAAGTTTACGTCGGGTTTAAATAAGAAGCCTGATTCAGTAATTAGCCATGTAATGACTGAATTGCTTTCATTCACACCAAAATCTTGAGACAAAACTGAAGATTGTGATGCATTCCCACAGGTCTATAACGTGGCTAAATTTCTAGAAGATCATCCAGGAGGAGATGAGGTCTTGTTAGCAGTAACCGGTAACTTCAATTTTGAAACCACATATTAATTAAATTCATAATAATCCACACAACTTAATAAATGGCGCCCTTCAACGGCATCGCAGGTAAGGATGCAACTGAAGATTTTGAGGATGTAGGGCATAGCTCAACTGCAAGGGCTATGATGCATGAATATTATGTTGGTGAGATTGATGTCTCCACAATCCCAACAAAGGTTAAATATATTCCTCCCAAGCAACCTTACTACAATCAGGACAAGACCGCGGATTTCGTAATTAAGATCCTACAGTTTTTGGTTCCATTAGCAATACTGGGATTGGCTGTTATAGTGAGGATCTACACAAAAGCAGCCTAGAATCAGATGAATCTGTTGCATGCTCTTTTCGTCTGCCAGGAGGGTAATCTTTTCTTCTTACCATATGATTTTATTTCCTGCCTGATGAGGCTTGTTTCCATTGTCATATTTCATGGTGTACTTTACTTGAAAGACTTCTTTTTAACTTTTTATTGGTAACTTTTTTTTTTTAATTGTTCTTCAATGTTTTGTTTTGTGTTCATTTTTCTTCAGTGTGTTCTTCTACTACATGTCAATTAGGAAGCGATTCCATTTCATTTAAGTTTGATTTGAAGCCAGAGAATTTTAGAAGAAAATTTTGAGAAATTTCAATACCTAAAACCCTCTATTTTTATCTTAGAATTTATGAAAGTGTCAATTTAATCCCAAACTCTTTTAATATTAGCAGTCCCCACGAAAGACCAACTTATTTGACATTTTTATAAACTCTGGAATTAAAATGATCCCATCTAAAAAGTCAAGAAACTTCATTTTTTTTTGGCACGTCACACCATTTTTAAATATGGCTCAAATTAAATTTGAATCAAATGAATCTAATTAAGTTTTAAGCTAATTTGAGATTGGACCAAAAGGTATAATGATCATATCGTCTGAACTTCCAGTACATATACTTTGTAGTATTCATGAATCCAATTGTGCGTGTGCGCATACTTTGATATTAAACAGAAATTATGTCTTAGAAGATAAATATTGAATAGAGGCCATGCTAAGTGGTTAAATCTGACACGGTTTGATATTGGATTCAGCCAACGTAGGTTTTAGACTGAATGGCTTCAAATAAAACTCTGAACAGTGTTCCCCTCGCTACTGTTGATGTCTTGGGTTATAACATGTAATTACAGCACAGAAAATTTTTTAGGAACTTTCCATCTAAAGTGCTTTTATAATCAATTATGGAGACTTAAAGAATATAAATTACAATATAAAGTGTCAGATTATTGTGACATGAATCAAGCAAGCTAGCCATTTGGAAAATCTTGCAAATATATACGATTAATTCATGAATCATCTGTGCCAAATCATTCCAAGGAGAATTGCTTGAGAATCAAACTTATATTTCGCTAGAAGAAGTTTCAGTTAGGCGAGCAGTTCTTGAAAATTACTCGGGAAATTCTAAAATTATTCTCGTCAAGCAATTCTTCATTTGATTCAATTACCCCATTTGATTCAATACTTCATGTCCTAATAGGTAGTTATTATAACTGAATTTGTTTGTGAAACTCACTCTAGTATTTTGGCATAGTAGGTTCTATTCAACCATCATTAGGACCGTCTCCACTAGAGCAAATTTTCTAGTTTTAGTTTTCTCGTCTTGATATTTTTTTTTCAGTATTTGTTTTAGTTATTGTATTTTTCTTTTTGAGTCTGTCTAGTCATTTCTTGTTATCATTTCTATTTTAATTCATTTGATTTTTATTTTCCTTTCAGTTGTACCAATGAACTATTCAGTATGAATAAAATTTATATATATTTTTTTATTTTTTGTGCATTTAAATCTTTTTTTAGAATATAAAATAAGTTCAATTCATTTTATCGTGCTCTGCGTTGTCGGGTGTAGGGTACACCGCTTTCTGAACCCAGGGTGGCAATTTTCATGGCCAATAAAAATTAAGATATACATACAGAACACACTATGTATTTAAATACCAAACACGTAACTTATAAAGGTTTCATTTTTAATATTTGACGTATGAAAATATGCCTATAGTAATGTTTTATATGTGATATTAACAATTTAAGTATTACAAATATAAAAATTAAAATTTAGGTGTTAGAAATATAAATATATAGGAATTATGTGGTATGCACGTCAATACTCCTAAAAATTAAAAGCATATTTTGTCCCCATAACTATTTTTCTAGAGAAGAGAATTGTGAAGGACATGTTAAGCCGGTAATGACCGCACAGCATCTCAGCAAAATTACTTGCATTTGCGACAAGCTCGCAAAAAACGAGTAAAACAAAATGCTTCATGCACTAATTCCAGTTCAATTTCATAGAAATTCAGACCTCCCAGCATACAGTAAGCACCAGAAAGTACTGGCAGGGAAAGCAAGAACAATGGCCACTACATAACTGGTTAGAAAACTTAAAGGAATGTCTTAAAACATTGAAGATAGAATCTATAAATAATTTAACCTTTTTGTTTTATCATTGTTTTTCTTGAATGTTAGACAACTAAAACACGAATCAAAAGTAGCAATCACGGTAGTAACTGAACCGAGATAACTTGTGAGTTGGCTCAGACTAGTTTGATAAATGGCATGTGAGTTGAGGCCCATGAACTAACAAGCCAAGTTTGTGCAAGGCCTAACTTCGACTCATTAGCCCATTAGCCCATTAGCCCATTAGCCCGCTCTTTTAACAAAAATGTTTATATAAAATGCAGTAAAAATGTATTCAAAATCACTTGTTTAAGCATGAACAGTTATATCTTTTTAGAAATTTTATTTTCTTTCTTATATAAAGATTTCTTTTTTTTTCATAATTGTTCATTTTTTTAATTTTATTACAACAATTGTTTGAATTTAAATTATTTTCTCTATTTAATAATAAATAAGTAGGCTTCTGAGCAGACTCATACTTGTAAATTTCAGCTCGAGCTCTAGCTTGAATGCAATTAATCAATCAAGCTCAATAGCAACATTAAAAATTGAAGGTTCTCACTCACAAAACCACCATCATGTATATGCAAATGTGATAATTTAAACAAGAAAAATTATATGTTAGTTTACTATACCTTCCTAGGGACAACATGATCAGGATGACATTTAACCAATAAAGCACAAAAAATTATTAAGAATATCTCAAACCATGCTCTTGGTTGGCATCTAAATATATCATTTAATTGCTATTTAGAACCGGCGCTTTCAAAAATATATCATACCATTGTCGAATAAGTATCGGACACCAACACTTCTCCAACACTATAAAATATGTCTTAATTTTTTTCAAGCAAGAACATGTCTGAGACACACCTCATCATCGCATCGAACATGAGTTTATTGAAACTTTCAAGAAAATGGTGCAAGGATCAAGAAAATTATAAATATACATATAGCCTTAATTATATCTCATTAGTTGAAACCATCACATCTCTCATCATGTTGAAATTTCCTCTAACATTCATCAAAATTGAGTATCGAAGATGCTTCTAATATTTATCGAAATTGAGTATTAGCAATTCCCTCTTTGTAATCATAAGATTTTTTAAATTTTAGTAGTTATGTTGGAACATAAGTCGAATAAACTCTTTTGAAACATATTATATCTAATTTTAAAAACTAATTTTCATAAGCATGAGGTTTTATAATATAAATTAAATTTATGAAGTTAAATTTTATTTTTGCATAATGTGTGTGTGTGTGTACATACGCCGTGTACTCAGATCAATTGGTTGGACGTCTGCTTATATATTGTAAGTCCTCTCTGGTATGGGGTTTGATTCCCCTCGATGAAAGGTGTGGTACTCGAATAGTTAGGGCATCGAAGATGGCCGAGACTCGTACAATAGCCTCGGGCCATTCCTTTTAAAAAATATATATGTATTTCCATTTTTCATGTAAAAAGAAATGGTCGGGGGCTATGATACGAGCCTCGACGACCTCTCATGCGCCTAATAATTCGAGTATCACACCCTACACTCGAGGGGAATCGAATCCCAGACCAGAAGGGACTTACAACTGACAAGCAGATGTCCGATCAATTGATTTGAGTGCCCGGTGTATATATATATCTATATCTATATATATATATATATATATATTATTTATTAAGTAAATATAAAAATGTGTCTCTCACGTTTCGTGGCCTATTTTTTCCATTATGTTGTGTCCCCATGAACGTGTCTATGCTTCATAGTTTAATTGCTTCATAAATTCAATTATGTAATGAGATGTTCTATTTTACAATTTTTGTTATTCAAAGACCAAACAATATGATTAAATCACAGAACAAAACAATTTTGAATTCTATACACCAACCATAGGACAAATAATCATAACAAGGTGCATATTTTTTTAACAATTAAATTTCCATTGTTTCAATTTAAAGGATCAATTTAAAGTTGAGAGGGCAACCTTCCCAATTCAATTTAAATTTTTAAATTTGGGAGGAATGTTTACAATATCTCAAATATATTATATGAATATAGAAGGAAACAAATATTTCGTTCTCATACAAGACAAACCATATAAGAGAAAATATGAGGCATAAGTAGAGGTTGTTTGNTGTGCCCTATTTTTTTCAATTATGTTGTGTCCCCATGTCCGTGTCTATGCTTCGTAGTTTAATTGCTTCATAAATTCAGTTATGTAATGAGATGTTCTATTTTCCAATTTTTGTTATTCAAAGACCAAACAATATGATTAAATCACAGAACCAAAATGTTTTGAATTCTATACACCAACCATAGGACAAATAATCATAACAAGGTGCATACTTTTTTAACAATTAAACTTCCATTGTTTCATTTAAAGGATCAATTTAAGTTGAGAGGGCAACCCTTCCCAATTCAATTTAAATTTTTAGATTTGGGAGGAATGTTTACAATATCTCAAATATATTATATGAATATAGAAGAAAACAAATATTTCGTTCTCATACAAGACAAACCATATAAGAGAAAATATGAGGCATAAGTAGAGGTTGTTTGATTTGTTGTGGAGCAAAGGCAGTGTAAAATAAGTTAGGGATTGATTGGTTGAGTAAACATTTGATGTAAACAATTTGCATGTAAATTTAGTCTTTTTAATGTTTGGCGTAAATTTTAGGTTTTTTTTTCTTTTTTTTTTAGTTTGAAATTAATAAGTTTTTTTTGCCGCATTTCCTTCACAAATTTCAAGTAAATGCTGCCAAATTCATTAAATTTATTTCGCATGTGTACTTTATATCACATTCCAAATACAATGAACCAAAAACCTCATGAATCCCTCCTTCATGAATACCGATGATGCAAGACAAAAAAGGAGGCCTATAAATAGATCAATAAAATACTCCATCATCAAATTTAAAAAATTATGGTTTAATATTTCATTGTTATTTCATATAATTTTTCTGCATTTTTCCTAGAACTTTCTTTTTAGAAGGCTATTCAATAGACCCAAATTGAAGAATCATAATTTGTATCANTAGGAAGAATCATAATTTGTATCAAGGGTTTAGGTAATCTTTCATCATTGAAGTGGTTTGCAATAGTTTCCAAATNAGTTGGTTGGGCATCTGCTTATCTATTGTAAGTCCTCGCTGGTATGGGGTTCGATTCCCCCCGATGAAGGGTGTGGTACTCGAATAGTTAGGAGCATTGAAGACGGTCAAGGCTCGTACAATAGCCTCGGGCCATTCCTTTTAAAAAATATGTATGTATTTCCATTTTTCATGTAAAAAGGAATGGTCGGGGGCTATGATACGAGCCCCGACGACCTCTCATGCGTCTAATAATTCGAGTACCACACCCTACACTCGAGGGGGATCGAATCCCAGACCAGAAGGGACTTACAACTGACAAGCAGATGTCTAATCAATTGATTTGTGCCCGGTGTATATATATATATATATATATATATATATATATTATTTATTAAGTAAATATAAAAATGTGTCTCTCACGTTT
>JXCR01089499.1:0-13183 GCA_002079205.1 Phalaenopsis hybrid cultivar
TTAATTTTTACATATATACTTTTTATATTTAATTTTTACATTGATAATATTTATAACACCAATGTAAAAATTAAAATAAAAGGTATGAATTTCAAACATTCGACATGAATTTTGAGGCATGACACAGAATCTCAAGTCGACTTTTTTGGTTAGAATTATCAAAATTTCAATAAAAATTTATCCAGAACTATGATTTCAACAAACATACAATCAAACTGACGGGCTCAACAACCAGAATCCATTGTTACCAAAATTGGTCCAATCATAACCAAGTGATCAATCTTTTAATCAGCTTTTAAAAGTTTTATGAATATATTTGAAAGGTTAAACGATTACAGACTCTCACGAGTCTGTAGTCAAATCAAGTGTCTTGATAAAACAAATAAACGATCCCAAGACCACTCAATTCCGACATCATTATGATACTCAAAATGTTCATTAAATGTCATCCGATCGAGGGAAGCCCTCTGAGCGGTCAATCAAAGTGATTCAAATTCCTGCATTAAATGCACACATAACTTTATAAATATAGCCCCATAACTATATAAGAGAGCTTGTTGCTTGAGAAAGAACTTGAAGCTTTGAGAAAGAGCTGAAGTACAACACCATTCTTGCAACCGTCGATCGCCGCCAACTGCCATTGACCACCACTGACCCCAATGGATCATTGCCGACAACCGCTCACCACCGTTGACTGCTGCTGATCGTCAGTGACCACCACCTGTCAGCCTCCGCCGATCGTCATTGGCTGCCGCCCACTTCTTAGATGTTGTAATGCAAAAGACTTTGTAACCCTTTCCCGCATACGGGGCAAATGGTCTAATCATCAACTTATAGTGGATTTTTACAATTAGGTAATGTCTTATGATTTTTTACATTTATTGATTTTTCTCTTAAAGACATCTGGTCTCACTACTGGTTGTTTTCTTTTATCTAGTGTGTATTGAATTCTCATGCAATGTTAATGATATGACACCAACGAATTTTCATCATCAAACACAAATCTCAAGACAATATTTGAACAAAAAACATTCAGACTTGAATTAAGAGTTATCCAGAACTTCGATTTCAATAAAGTTATGTTCAAACTGATAGTCTTTTAGGGTTTAGGGTTAAAGTTATAGTTTTTATCTTTTTACATTTATAAATTTTTAAGTTTGTTATTTTTAAATTATACTTTTTATATTTATAATTTTTACATTTATAACACCCTAAATTAAAATTAATTTAGGGTGTTATATATGTAAAAATTACTTTAGGGTGTTATAAATGTAAAAATTAAAATAAAAAAGTATAAATGTAAAAATTATATGCGTAAAAATTAGAAATGTAAAAATGCAAAAATTAAAATTTAGGTGTTAGATATGTAAATACATAGGAATTGAGTGGTATGTATGTAAATGCCCCAAATTTTTTTTTTTTAATGAATCAACCTCGTTTTAAAAGTAATTTTCTCACACTTGGTGAATATTAACATTGAAATCATGGATCACATATATTCATTTTAATATAATATGCTTATTTATTTGCTTTTGATTCAAATATTGGATTAATGCTTAAAAGTGGAACTTTAATTTTTAGTATTTTTCTCTTATGTTAAAAATCGTGGCATGCGTTGCACGCTGTGTTATTTTATTTTAATTTTTATATGAAATCGCTAAGAGCGAAGTCGCCGCTGACATGATCACTTTGTTCGATTAAAATTCTATTTTAAAACTTTAACCGATGATGTTTATAGACTGCATAGCATCATGACGTGGCTCTATTTGTGGACTCCAGTAATACGTTTCATATATAAAGTTTATGATGGATGTCGTTCTTGGAAAACTAAGTATGACACTTCATTACAACACTATTTGTTACCCAAAATTGGTGGTCAGATCAAAGTTGCTAACCGTGGGCTTGAGGAGTGTTTGCATTGCTATATATTTAGACAAAGTTCCTTGGGTTGTATACTCATATAACATCTATTTTCACTAGTCACATGAGTTGTCTCCCCTTCAAAGTGTTATATGGCCATACATCCCTACCAATTAAACCTTACATTGGTCATTCTTCTTCCATAGATTCCTTCAATAACTAGTTGTGGCAATGTGATCATGTACTTCATTACTGAATCGAAGAGTTTCATCAAACAGAACGACAAATGAAACATTTAGCGTATAAACATCGACAGGACACCCAACTTGACATTGTTTTTGTATCTCTTGTTATGTTAACATATTACAAAGATGTATCACCACTTGATCTTCTCTACTCTACAGCAATGCATTAAGAAAAAAATTGAACTTTAATATTCGGGGTTCTCCCTTATGTTACAACGATCACCTCTATTTATAGAGGAGTTGACTTAAATGTCACAAATTTAATACTTATTATACTTGAATATCAAGTGATTCTCGTTATATTTCTCTGATTGGGACATTATAACTAATATTATCCTAAACTTCTTGTGTAATAATAATTCATTCCTTATAAATTATGTTTTCACAAGCTTAATTTGATGATAACATTTCTCTCGGTCAACTCAGCTAAGTTGTGAGTTCATCTTCTTGGATAAGTTGATCTCACAAAGAGTTTGATCAACCCGGTCAAGTTGAGCTTCCTTGTCGAGTTGCCGAGTTGTCTCAATCAAGTCGGGCATCTATGTGCTTGCTGATTACCATAGACGAGCAATTTGTCATAAATTTATGATTGTGTTAATCAGCCGAACTACCTAACCGGTTTGGCGAGCTATCTCGCTACACATCTTGACACGTGTTGAACCCAATCTATGGATTTTTGGCCACTTTTCAATTCCTTCAAACAAAACCTACTTAAAATTATCACGATGATGTCTCTCAAGCTATCTGATGATGCCGCACATACGCCTAATTATTTTGGGATAATGTAATTACATTATTAACTGCTCTGCTTGCNCTGGCCACTTTTCAATTCCTTCAAACAAAACCTACTTAAGATTATCACAATGATGTCTCTCAAGTTATCTGATGATGCCGCACATACGCCTAATTATTTTGGGATAATGTAATTACATTATTAACTGCTCTGCTTGCTTGCTGAACATTCAAATAATTTACAAAATATAAAATTTTTAATATTAATATTTTCTTAAAAGAACCCACACAACAGCTAACCAGTCAAGTCGGGACTAACTTGAACTTGACTTGTTAACTCATCGAGCTCATTTCACGAGCCATTCATCGAGCCGGGCTCGAGCCGGCTTGACTTGCTGCCACCCCTAGCCTAAGTTGAGGAGAATAAAAATGGCAGCGACACTGTTTGGCAACTGCTGCTTTCTCTGCCAACTTCCCATCAATCAACCAAAACTGTCATTTATTATGCATGATAATGCTTTTCCTAATTCAACTAAAGAACAAGCTTTTCTTCTATTTGCCAATTACTGTTTTCGTTCTGCACAATCAAATAAGAAGTAAACAAATTGTTTAAGAGTGTAATTTAGGTCGGTTCGNCCCTAATTCAACTAAAGAACAAGTTTTTCTTCTATTTGCCAGTTACTGTTTTCGTTCTGCACAATCAAATAAGAAGTAAACAAATTGTTTAAGAGTGTAATTTAGGTCGGTTCGATTTAAGGCCAAATTGATTTCCATATTAACTATGTCTTCTTCCACAATTTCTTAGCTTTTTGTTTTCTTTTTCCTATGTATTCAGTTGTCTTTGATTTCAAAGCACTAAGAAAGAGAGTTTAGCAAAGAGAATATTGGAGCTTAAAGAAGAATGAGGGGATGATGGATGAAATAGTTTTTTAATATCTAGAGATCCATCTCTTGTTTTATAAGGACAACCTTATTTTTAGAAGGATTGCTCTGTTATGCGAAAACAATACAGAAACTTAGAAATTCAAACAACATCAATCAAACACAAAAAATTTACTTGGTTTGACATTAAATCGATTTGCCTATATCCACGGGGAGAGGGATTTCATTAGCACCAGATGAGAGAGAAAAATGACTTGGAGTTACAACTCAACACTTCATCATACAATTCTCATAAGCCTTTAAGTTCCTTTTATAGAGGAGGATTAGAGCATGCAATTAAATAAAGCTAAAAAACAAAATTATCCCTAATTAAACAAAAGCCATAAATATAACAATCTCCACCTCTTCTCTTACTTCAAGACAAGTGAGAGATTATCAAATGAGCTACAAACTCCAAATCAGCTATATCAAGATGTTTGCCTACGTACTCCCCGCCCGAAGGGATCAAACCTTATGTAGAATGATCGCTAGTGCAATCAATTATGAGCTTGGATGTTCACCAAATTCTCGCACTAGATGAACTTTTGGACTAGTAGTACCTTCGTGAGCATGTCCACTAGATTTTAATTTGTATCTATCTTATTTAATCAAGTCTCGAACAAATTAGTATCTTACATCAATGTTCTTGGTACGACTACGATGAACTAGATTTGTAGCAAAAAATATTGCACTTCAACTATCACAAGCCACCGTTAGAGACTCCCAATCAATTCTCAAATCATCCAATAACCTAATATCTATATTACTCCTTTCATCGCTTCTGTGACTGTCATGTACTCAACTTCTATAATAAAAACAACAGTAGAACGAAGAAATGGTTTCTAACTAGTTCCTGCCAATGTGAATAAACAACTGGTTGTAGATCCCGGTCTATCCGTATCACCTATATAGTTTGAGTCATTGTAGCATACACACAATTCTGTACTGGATGATTGCCCCTCAAACATCAAACCAACATCAACTGTCCCCTTCAGATACCTCAGAAAAATCTTCACATCCTACCAATGACTCCTTGTATCATGCATGAATTTGCTCACAAAACCAGCTGCTTCCGCAAGATTTGATCCAGTACAAACCATGACATAAATAAGGCTGCCCACTGTACTAGCATAAGAAACCGATCACATATCCTTCATTTCTTAATCATCATTAGGACATCGATCTGAATTTAACCGAAAGTGAGATGCAATGGGTATACTCAACGTCTTGCTCGAGTCATCAATCATTGACTTCCTCAGCACCCTCCGAACATAAGCTCATTGCGAAATCAATACCTTTTGAGCTACCTTGTTCTTGAGAATCTTTATGCCAAGAACTTTGCTAGCGTCACCCAACTCCTTCATTTCAAAATGTTTGTATAGTTGTTCCTTCATCCTATTAATCTCAATATGTCTAGCAGTTGCAATCAACATATCATCAACATATAGAAGCAAGTAAATGAACTCAATGTTGGCTAACTTCCTGAAATATGCACAATGATCATATTAGCTCCTCGTGTACTTCTATGCCCTCATGAACTGATCAAATTATTTATACTACTGTCGTGGGTACTACTTCAACCCATACAAGGACTTGTCTAGTTTATAAACCAAATCTTTTGATGCTCCATATCTAGATGACTGCAACAAGTAGATCTCCTTTGCAATTCTCTGTGTAGGAATGCAGTCTTCACATCAAGCTACTCCAAGATCAGACCGTAAAGTGCTACAAGTTCTAAGAGAACATATATTATAGGATGCTTGACCATTGGGGAGAACACATCGTCCTAATCAATCCATTCTCGTTGCACAAAGCCTTTTGACACTATTCTTGCCTTGTACCACGCATCAGCTCCATGAGATCCTTCCCTCTTTGCATACACCTTTTTGCACTCAATGAATTTTCTCTCTGGAGGAAGCTTCACCAACGTCCTTGTACCATTCTTATAAAAAGACTTCATCTCTTCATCCATTGCCACTATCTAAAGATCCATGTCCAAGCTCTCCACTACTTCTTTGTAGTGATAAGAAATTTCTGCCTATGTGGCTAAAAGTGAAAATGCAATGTGATCTCTCAACCAAGATAAGTTTAGGACATTATGACGTCTGGTCCCGTTCTTAGCAAAAGATTCTATAGTAGGAATCTCATCCCCAACATTTTCTTTCACCTCCTCCTGAGCATTATTGACAGATACCTCCTGAGCTGCAATTGAATCTCATATCTGAATTGAAGAGGATGAACTCCATGGAACTAACAGAGTTACATCAAACTTCAACTTCTGCTGCACATCTGTGGTCTCAGTAGAACTCTCCATTTGTTCTGAGTCATGATTTTTCAATAAGTTTTTGTCATCGAATGTAACATCTCTGCTAATGACAACCTTCCTTTCTGACTGTTTATATAACTTGAAGCCCTTGACTCCACGACTGAAGCAAATGAAGATTGCCTTCATTGCTCGTGGTTCTAGTTTTATCATTCAACACGTGGTAGTAAGTTGGACATAAAAAAATAGTATGATATTTTTGTAAATTTATTATTATTAGAAGTAGTTAAATCTTGAACCCATTACCACAAATAATCTAGTTTAGATTTAAATAGGCTATTATTTTATTTTCAATCATGTTAAAAAGAAAAACTTTCACCCATCAAAATTATGTTCTACAACAACAACCACAGAAAACATTAATCCCATTAAGCGGGGCAAAAAAAAAAAAAAAATCAATTCATCCCTTTCATTATGCCATACATTTATTTTCAATTCTTTTAAAGCATAAGACACTCATTTGAAGTACAATTGGCCAACAAATTTTACCTTTTAATTCTAATAGAATGCCATTTTCTCTCAAGACTTATCTTTCCACCTATATTAAATGATAGCTTTTTTGGATTAGTATATGAACAATAATGAATTTACATTGGTGAATGTGAATGAATAAAGATGGTTGGGTCACTATTTGGCAACACTTCCCTTTTATGCAAACTTTCCATCAAGCAAACAAGACCATCACCTATAATGGCATTATGTCCTTCCTAACTCAGTCAGGGAACATATAAAACTTCCATTTGCCATTTCTCTTTAAGCGTGTAATTTTGGGCATTTCAATTTAAGTTTATAATGATGTCTCTAATAACATTGTTTTGTTCCACCTCTTTTATTTGGGCAATTACTTACATATCACAATTGAACATAAAATGAATTAGGAAATTTGACTCAATTTGATTTGATTATCATGTTAAAATTTAGGGTCCATTTGGGGCGGTTGTGCTGTGGCAACAATATTTTCTGTTTGAGTAAACTGTGTTTNATAAAACTTCCATTTGCCATTTCTCTTTAAGCGTGTAATTTTGGTCATTTCAATTTAAGCTTATAATGATGTCTCTAATAACAATGTTTTGTTCCACCTCTTTTTTTTTTGGGCAATTACTTACCAATTGAACATAAAATGAATTAGCAAATTTGACTCAATTTGATTTGATTATCAAGTTGAAATTTAGGGTCCATTTGGGGTGGTTGTGCTGTGGCAACAGTATTTTCTGTTTGAGTAAACTGTATCATGACAGCTTTCTAAAATCTGTATTTTCACACTGGTCCGGACTATGTGCGATGGTAGCAATGTAGCTGCGGTCTGAATTAAAAAAAAATTATAATATCCACCACAACTTTTTGAATATCAGATTATTTTCAGCAGCTTTACAGTTGTTTTTTAATAAGTTGCAGCTGCCTCAACAGACCCTTAGACTATGGACTTATTTATTAAGATANGTTTTGACATCTTTATAAAATCTGCATTTGCACACCGGTCCGGACTAGGTGTGATGCTAGCTATGTAGTCACCGCAATTTTTTGAACATTAGATTATTTTTCTTCAGTTTTACAGTTGTTTTTTAATAAGTTGCAGCTGCCTCAACAGACCCTTAGACTATGGACTTATTTATTAAGATAAAATAGTGGAAAACAAAAATATTGACCATGATTTCTAGTTAGTAAATATTAACACAAAAAATATTTATATAGAAAATATGCCTTTCTGAATTAAATAGATACAATTCTATGAAACATTCAATCATTCAATCCATAATAAAAATTAAAATTACATCTTTATTATNGTGAATTAAATAGATACATTTCTATGAAACATTCAATCATTCAATCCATAATAAAAATCAAAATTACATCTTTATTATAACTATTTCAGAATTTAGTAGGGATTACTCCATCTATATTAACAGAAAAATTAGTAATTTCAATTAATTTATGCTTCATTTAGTTATCATATGTAGTAAGATATATAATAATAATAATAATATTCGTGCTAATTCGGGTCATGTTTAAGTTCAACCCCGAATCGAGCCGAATGATAAACAAGTCGAATTCTTTAACCTGAACCAGACTCGAAAAATATTCGTGTCAACCATATTCTGAAATTTTTCGAATCAAGTTCGAGTCGTGTATGCGTATCAGGTCGACTTTTACCCCCCTACCTAAGAATATTGTATTATGTTTATCATGTTGTTTAGTGTGTGAAGATTGAAAGAAATGTTTTATTTTAAATTTGTAATTCGATGACATCTTCAAATGCAAAAAAAAAATAAATAAAATTAAAAAAAAAATTTGTTTTTGTGTATTTTAGTTTTTGTTTTTGATATTAATAAATAATTTTTATTCAAATGAAGTTTTTCGAGCTAACTCTTTATATTTTTAGAGTCCACTCGAGCAGATAAGGTTTTCGAGTCGGATCATTTTGAACCAAATCGATCAGGCGAGCCAATAAAAATATTCAAGTCAGCTCGTTTATAATTCGATCAAACTCATAAATCATTAGATTTTGATTCAAGGTGATTTAAACCCATTTAATATAATTTCCGTAGCTCGTTGACAGCCCTACTTGAAGGCGTCTTCTTATTGCTATATTAAATGAATAGTCTTTATCGATTACTATTTGAGTAATCATGGTTTACCATTTGAGGCAGCTTATTTGGTGCGGTGACTTTTTGAAAATGCATCTGGTCTTTTTGGGTAAACTACGTTTTGACAGATTATGCGTTTTTCAAAACGCCGAAAACTGCGTTTTTACACCGCACCTGCCTAGGTGCGGTGACAACTTTCTGGCAGTGGTCTGGCTTTTCCAAAAAAATAAAAAATTTATAATAGTCGTCGCACCTAGCTTATCAGCAGTTATTTTTAATCAGCTTTTCAGCAGATTATTCAATAAGCTGCAGCTGCTCCAAACAGACCTACCTGAATGTGAACAAAAATAGCTCCTTATTTATTTATTTATTCTTTTGCTGATTTTCCATCAAGCAATAAACACAGTCTCCGACTTCGAGCTGATCAGAGCTAAAATTCGAATCAATTTTCAAGCAATTAACAATCTTCGAGCTAAATTTGCTAAATTTACAGCCCTAACATATCTAAGACTTTTAATGATCCAATTTCGAGCTGAGCTGGGTTCGGCTTGAAAAAAATTCAATCCAAAATTTTAGCTCATTGCTCGGCTCGTTCGTTTCGACCCAATATAAATCCAACCCAAAATTCGAATCAACCCTATATAGATGTACACATATTTCTTCTACTTACTATTTTTGTTTTGGATTTGAAAAATCAAATAATAAGCAAAATAAGGCACATCATCTAACGTCACCAAATCTTAGTGGTCCAGTTCATGTCGGCTCTGTTTAAGGCCAAATTAATGTCCAAATTAATTTTGTTTTGGTCCACACTATTTCTTGAACCCTATCCGACCTGAATTAGACCGACCCGACGTCACGTCTGTACGGCTGGACGGTCAGCCACCGACGGTCAGCCACCGACGGTCACATCACTCGCAGATGACTTGTATGACTATGTGGTCATCAGTTGTTGACAGTATGGACCTTCGGGGTTCGTTCGCTAAACAGACTATTAATTGAAATCGTAGCTATCCATTCGAGGAAAGTATCTTTTAAAGGAGCTTCGCAACAGGGAAGGAGAGCCTAAATTTGGAACATTTACATACCTACCACTTAATTTCTATGTTTTTATTTATATCTAATATATAAACCTCAATTTTTATATACATGCCTTTTTATATATACATGAAACGTAAAGATTTGGATGTTATGCATGTAGAAAGCAAAATTTAGTGGTTAGATGTGTAAATACATATGAATTGGGTGGGTATTTATGTAAATGTGCTTTAAATTATCATTATTCAATTAAGATTAATTAAGATTTTTCATATTTAAATTATTGAATTAATTTATGTATATTAATTTTACAAATTCTTTTTCTTATAGTTGAACGGTTAGAATTGGAATATGTACTACCACAAATTATTATCTATTATTAGGAAATCTAAATTAGATTTTAAAGACTATTATTTATTAGAATGAAATAAATAAAAAAAGGCATTCAGTTAAACCCGCGTGTACGCCAATAAATACTTGCTCGAACAGAAAAGAAGCATTATGCGTGTGTTGGTATAAAGTCACAAAAAAAAGGCAGGCATGTCGCTCCCCTTTCAAGGCCGTGTCGCGATCGTGACCGGCGCCACCCGCGGCATTGGCCGCGCCACCGCCCTCCAACTTGCCTCCCTAGGCGCCTCCATCACCCTAGTCTTCTATTCCAGATCCGTCGAGGCCGAGCGCCTCGCTGCAGAAATCAATTCTTCTTCCTCAGCCTCCATTATCCGCGCCATCACCATCCACGCTGATGTTTCCGATCCTATCGCTGTCCGCTCAGTCTTCGATCTCACCGAAAAAACCTTCAAATCCCCCCCACACATCGTCGTGCACTCCGCTGCCATCTTCGATCGCAAATACCAGTCCATGTCCTCCATCCCTCAAGCTATATTCGACTCAATCATGTCAGTCAATGCACAAGGCGCCTTCCACGTGTTTCAAGAAGCAGCCAATCGAGTGGTACCGGGTGGCGGCGGAAGGATCATAGCGCTCTCATATCTGCCGAGGCATGGGGTTTACGCCTGTTCAAGGGCGGTGGTAGAGGCGATGGTTGAGTCTCTAGCGAATGCACTTAAGATAAAGAGAATCACAGTCAACTGTGTTGCAGCGGGGCCAACAACGACTGATATGTTTTTTGCAGGAAAGACGGAGGAGGATGCGAAGGTAGCCGCCGAAAATAATCCTATGGAGAGGCTTGGTGTGTCGGAAGATATTGCGTCGTTCATATATTTTCTTTGTTCTGATGCGGGGGAGATGGTTAGTGGACGAGTCATTAGAGCTAACGGTGGAATGATTTGAGCATACGGAGCCATGAACAAGATGAGGGGGTACATTTGTCCCTTGTTGGAAATCAATANGTTTTGTCTATTTTATCTTATGTAAAGCTTGAAAAAGCTTTCGATTCTATTAGCATGAATATTTTTATGATATATTGGATAATATGTTGTTTTTTTATCAAATTCATAGATTGGATTGAAGATTTTGTTGCACGAGTTTAACTCTTTATTGTTATGAAGAGTGAATTACATGTATTCTTCCCTTCTTTATATGTTTTAAGGCATAAATATTCCCATATACAAACTTGAATTCTATTTTCAGATGAATTTCTGTAATTATATATTTACCTATTTAACATTTAAGTTTATATACTTATTTAAATAGCATGCTAAACATTATAAATGTCATCATCATAAAATCATATAAAATGACAACTTTGGAAGATTTTAAAGCGGCTTTAAAACATTAGAAAATTATAGAAATAATTATAAAGATTTAGATATTAAATAGTTAAATAGATAAAAATTTTATATTATGCATGTAAAACCCCGCTATATTCAATTTCATTTGTAAATATTATAGGCAGATCCATGAATCTAAAGAGTAATCTTAGAACATCAATACATCATTTTAATGAATATTGAGGGCCAGCCAAATTTTATTGCTATAAATGCGTCATGCAAGTGTTGCATGAAAAATTATTGAGTGCGGTGTCAGATTAGGATCCGATTAAGACCGTAAAAAAATTTAGAGTGGGTCCTACTCTAACAAAAAAAAAACAAAAAAGATGTATTCTAGGGGTCCAGATCGGACACCTGACACACAAATTTGCGTGCAGTGTTCACTAAGGCTGTCAATTTGGCTCGTTGTTCGTGAACAGCTTGTGTTTGGCTCGTTAAACAACTCATGTTCGGCTCGTTCGTTAAGCTTAAGGAGCCGAACACGAACAAATTTTTAAGGTTGAAATGTAAACGAGTCGAACACGAACAACAGTTTGTTCGCTCGTGTTCGGCTCAAAATGACTCGAAAAAAAAAAAAAATACATAGCTTTTTATATAACAATATATTACATANGTACATTTGTCCCTTGTTGGAAATCAATATTATGGACAGTTCGGTTGTCTATTTTATCTTATGTAAAACTTGAAAAAGCTTTTGATTCTATTAGCATGGATAGTTTTATGATATATTGGATGATATGTTGTTTTCTATCAAATTCATAGATTGGATTCTTCTCTTCTTTATTTGTTTTAAGGCAAAGCTGCCTCCTTGCTCTGAATTGTTGTCAAGCTGGCTGTTTGAGTTCTTATCTCACAAACAACTTGAATGAAATTCTTAAGAAGTTTGGATGAACCAAGTTGAGTCGCATCTTAATCTAATCAACCAATTTGGGCTCAAATCAGAACATGAATGCTATGCATGAGCGCATAAATATTCCCATATACAAGCTTGAATACTATTTTCAGATGAATTTCTCTAATTATATATTTACCTATTTAACATTATAAATGTCATCATCATGAAAGCATATAAAATGACAGCTTTGGAAACTTTTAATGCGACTTTAAAACATTAGAATATTATAGAAATAATTATAAAGATTTAAATATTAAATAGATACAAATTTTATGTTAATAATGTAAAACCCCCTATATTTAATTGCATTCGTAAATATTATAAGTAGATATCTAGATGTCATTTTAATATATATTGGGAATATTGAGGGCCAGCAAAATTTTTTTGCTATAAATGCATCATGCAAGTAGGGGTGTAAACAAGCCGATCATGAGCGAGTCTAGGCTCAGCCCGTGTTCGGCTCGTTTATATTTCAAGCTCAGAAAGTGTGTTCGTGTTCGGCTCGTTTGCTTAACAAGCCGAAGCAAACGAGCCGAACACGAGCCGTTTATGAACAATGAGTCATTTTGACAACCCTAATCACGTAGTCATAAGATGTTAAAGATTGAGGCAAAATTTAAAACATTATTTGAATCAAATTTAATAACTTTTATTATATTTTCTTCATTAATACTTTTAATTGATTATAAATCTTTGTAGCCTTGTAGTCAATTAATTTTNCTTAAGTTTAACGAGCCAATTTCGAGTGGAACACGAGCCGAACACAAACACGAATATTTAATTCGAGCTGAACACGAACACACTGTTCACGAGCCGATTTCGAACACGAGTTATTTCGAACGAGCCGAACA
>JXCR01089521.1:0-10955 GCA_002079205.1 Phalaenopsis hybrid cultivar
AACACGAAGCCGCAGAGCCGAGTACTCCTGAGCCGCTCGCGAGAAGGGAAGGAGCCGCAAGCCGAGAAGCTTCAGAATTCGCGAGATGGGAAGCAGCAAAACTTGCGAGATCGGAAGATCACAAGAAGACGAGCCGCACCGCAGAGGAGTCGCAGAGCCGAGAAAAGAATTTGCGAGATCGAAAGAATCGAGGGGAATCACACCGCAGAGGAGCAGCAGAGCCGAGTCGGGAAAGCTTGCAAGAGGAAAGAAGAAGCAACGGTGCTGCTATAAACAAACGAAATAACAATAAAGAAAGAAAAGCCTTCCGTAAAAAGGACCTCTTCATAACGGTTGTTAGAGAAGTGTTCTTTGTGGCTTGTTGCACGGAAAACGAACGAAAAGATTCTTGCGTAAACAAAAGAAATAACAATGAAGAAAGAAAAGCCTACGATTTTGAACCGGAGAAGACATANATTGATATATTATCTGCGGGAATAGTAGCGTCTTCAGGTGTATCATTTTGATGATCAACAGTGTCAATAACTTGGAGCTGAACAAGAGGAGATGGAATCATTGCCTCTAGCGGAGTACTTTATTTTTTGGTCTGAGGTGGGGATGTAGATGATGACATTGAGAACTGAAGTGGCCGAACATACGACAGTTTGAACAATACGAAGGAAAAGACTCAATCTCTACATTCTGTCAATATCCATGATGCTGTGCGCCCAACCAAATTTCCTCAGAAGCGAAAGAAGTAATGTCTCTTTTAACAAGTACTTTAGCTTCAGAAAGACGAGAAAGATTAAAGGTAGGAATGTTCATCTTGAGTGACTTATCATAAGCTAGGACAATAGAATACAACACTTTTTGAGAAAAATAATGAAATTTCAAGCTAGAAAAGCGAATCCAAACAAGAATGATTAGAGTTTCATCTGTGAGCCAAAATCCACAGACTATTTTAGAATATTCATTGCTCTGTTATCAATCCAGATTATCCTTCTAACAAATAAGTGTGTGTAAGCTTCTTCATTATTAATTTGAATAAGAATGTACCTCCCATCTAATAGTCCAATTTTTCACTCCCAAACAAAGTGCATAAGTTCAAATTCCTTGCAAATAAGCTCCATTTTTTAATGTCTATATAAAAATTTCCCAACCAAATTCAGACTACAGGAGGAAGCAAGTTGAATACCTTCAGCTTCTGTAAAAAAGATGACAGACTTTCCATTATTCTTACCAGGTTTCTTGATGTCCTCCTCCCACTCAAACCAAAGATGGAAATAACACGATTTAGGTGTAGTTGAGGCGTGAACACCCGTGGGGGCAGCTGCATACGATCTGTCTGAAGCCATCTGTGGCGTTAAGAAGAAAACATGGGAAACATGGCATCGACCGAAGCTGAGAACAGAACAAAATCGGGGAAAAATGTCGTCGACCGAAGCTGAAAACACGAAGCCGCAGAGCCGAGTACTCCTGAGCCGCTCGCGAGAAGGGAAGGAGCCGCAAGCCGAGAAGCTTCAGAATTCGCGAGATGGGAAGCAGCAAAACTCGCGAGATCGGAAGAATCACGAGAAGACGAGCCGCACCGCAGAGGAGTCGCAGAGCCGAGAAAAGAATTCGCGAGATCGAAAGAATCGAGGAGAATCACACCGCAGAGGAGCAGCAGAGCCGAGTCGGGAAAGCTCGCAAGAGGAAAGAAGAAGCAACGGAGCTGCTATAAACAAACGAAATAACAATAAATAAAGAAAGGCCTTCCGTAAAAAGGACCTCTTCATAACGGTTGTTAGAGAAGTGTTCTTTGCGGCTTGTTGCACGGAAAACGAACGAAGAGATTCTTGCGTAAACAAAAGAAATAACAATGAAGAAAGAAAAGCCTACGATTTTGAATCGGAGAAAACATAGTGAAGGACGGTGGAGATGAACGAAGTGATTAAGAACGTCTTATGCGGCTTGTTGCGACAGGAGGAGACAAAAAATTTGAGAGATTTGTGTGCGAATGAGCTCTCCCATATATTTATGAAAAGCTCAACGGCTGATTTTATTGAAAATGATACATAACGGTTGTTTGAGAAGAGCGCAAAAGAGACACCCTACCCATACGATACAAGTACAGCAATACCCCAACAAAAAGATACAGATAGACTCAACAAAATGTAAAACAAATTTCAAACATGCAGAAAACAAGTAACTAAGGACGAGCCAGTTTAGTCCTGCCTCTTTCTCTAGTTTTAGGAGTGGAACCAGATAACAAACCTTGAAGAGGCGTGTCATTGCTAGGAGTCTCCAAAGTATCATCCATTAAGTTTCCAAGTTGGAATGTACCCCCAACCTTCTTCCTCCGAAAAGCATAAACCCGTCATTCTTCATCTGAAGACTGACTCATGTGATCTTCGATCTGATTTGATGTAAGAACCCCAGTAGGAGGAAAGACAGCCGTTGTCACCGTGATAGGTTCCAATGTATGTAAAGTGTGAATTGTTACATCTGCACCTGATGCTCCTGAATAGGAGCTGCAGGACTATCCTGATTTTCAGTTCGAACATGTTGTAGTACAGTAAGGAGAAGGGATCCCAAGGGCAGACACAAACTCCTGTCTTGTAGTGATTCCCTCCTCAGGTCGGCTGTCCTCAGGTTTGCTGAGAGCGCATTCAGGCACATAAAGTGCAGTAATTGTGTGTTCTTGCTTTTAACTATTGGTTCTCAAATGTGGGTACAATCTGAAACATTTCTCCTGCGGGTGACCAAACATCTTGCAGTGCTTGCAGTAGTATGGTTTTTGTTCCATAATGATTTTTTGCCAATAACCATTGTAAGAAGATTCAAGCCAGACTTCTTCTACATCTGTTAGTGTAATATCTCGTTCAATCAAAATCTTTGCAATAGACAGTCTTGAGAAATGAACTGTAGGTAAATCTACATACAAAGGTTTTCCAAGGATAGTCCCAATTGCATATAAAATAGGTAGGTCAAATAAATAAAACTTGAGTTCAGGTAATGAGAACCAGATAGGTTCAATTGAGAGTTCTTGACTGGGATCAAAATTTGAGGTTCATTTGAGCAATTTCATATGTTTGCCCTCAATTGTGATGAATTTCTTTGAGAAAATTCTTGTGTAATCATCTTCTGTACTCAATTGTATCATAACATGCATTCTGTCAAAAAGCCCCACCTGCCAATCCCCAACCAGTTTGAAATCTCCAAAAACCTTCCTGATAATCTCCATTTTAGGGCAACCTAATTGAAACTTTCCAACTAGTGTAAATTTGTATTTTCCCGCATGATGTGAAATTTCAGCGTAAGAGAAGAAAATTGCTGGTTTGCATGTTTTTTTTTCTAATTTTTTGATGAGATTGCAATCGTCATTTCCTTCAACAGAATAATGGTAAATCTGCGGGAATATCGCATTATTTGTGAGGTGAAAATTGGGGTTGCGTTTGTAAACCACTGTAGCATAAGACGGTTTGGCGCCTCTATAGCAGACGCCAGAGGCAGAGCCGAGCAGACAACGGGTTTCGAGCGGCTCTGCCGCAGACGAGACGCAGGCAGAAGTAGGACCCAGGTGTCGAGCGGCACTGTCACAGACGACAAATAGGCAACGAAGGCAACCGCAACACCACCGTCAGGCGAGATGTGAACGCAACACGAGACGATGCGAATGGAAGCAGTCAACGCGAGACTATGCGACACGAGTAAATCCCGAAGTCGAAAGCAACACGAAACGCTAGGGTTCGCCATGGGGCGGATCCCTAGCAGAGCGGAACGACATGTTTATATATATATATATGTATATATATATATATATATATATATATTAGAAAAAACCCCAATATATTAAAGCAAAAAAGATATAGAAATGTTGTATGAGGGGGCCTAAAAGTAAACCCAAATCACACAATACAACAAACACAAATTCCAATAAAACAAAAGTTACAAATAGGTAAAAAACCAAAAAGCCACCAAAGGGCGCAAAAGTGTTAAGGGCATTCCCACTTTAGTCCTCCCTCTGCTTCTTGTTCTCTTAATTGAGCCGGCTAACAAATTGGTAAGGTGAGTACCATTGCCTGAATTAACCAAAGTATCATCCATCACATTCCTGAGCTCAAGTAAGTTTATTCTTTTTTTCTCCTGGAAGTGCATACCTATCATTTCTCATCTGATGATTGACTTATCTGATCAATAAATTATTCCAAAGTTGGTCGGACAGGTGTACGTTGTTGCACATCATGATCCCCATAAGCCTGAATTACATTTACAACTTGCTCAAACTGATGAGGCAGTAGTGAAACAACAGAAATATTGCCACCTGTAATATCGGTGATAGGTTCTAGTGCAAGTGGGGTCTGAAGAATTTCCCTCTCACCCGCGATAAGAAGCTCCAACAAAGGCTGAATGATTGTGATATTGCCTGCGAGAATAGTGACATCTTCAAGGGTATACTTTTGATGATCAATAGTGTCAATAACTTGAAGCTGATCAAGATGAGATGAAATCATTGCCTTTGGTGGAGCATTGTGCTTTTTGGTTTGAGGTGTGGGTGTAGATGGTGGTATTGAGAACTGGAGTAGTCGAACATACGACATTTCAAACAATCTGAAGGAAAAGACTCAATCACTACCTTTGCCAATATCCATGACGTTGAGTGCCCAACTAAATTTTCTTAGAAGCAGATGAAGTGATGTCTCTTTCAATAAGTACTCTGGCTTCAGATAGACGAAAAAGATTAAGATTGTTTGAAGCAACTTATTTGGTGAGCTGGCGTTTTGAAAACGCACTTGGCCTGTTTGGGTAAACTGCGTTTTGGCAGTTTATGCGTTTTCAAAATGCTGAAAACAACATTTTCACAACGCACATATCTAGGTGCGGTGACACCTTTCTGGCAGCGGTCTGATTTTTGCAAAAAACTAAAAATTTGCAATAGTCACTCACCTAGTTTATCAGCAGCTTATTTTTAATAAGCTTATCAACAGATTATTCAATAAGTTGCATCTGCCCCAAACATACCTTAAAAATAGGAATGTTTGTTTTGAGTGGCTTACCATTAGCTGAGACAACATCATATAAAACTTTTTGTGTAAAATAATGAAATTTCAAACCAGGAAGGCGAATCTAAACTGGAATGATTGGAGGTCCGTTTTGGGGTCAAAATCTATAGACAATTTCAGAAACTTCATTGATCTGTTACCAATCCAGATTATCCTTCTAGCAAATTAATGTGTAATTCTCTTCATTATTAATTTGTATAAGAATGTGTCTTTCATCTAACACTCTAATTTTTCACTCCCAACCAAATGCATAAGCTCAAATTCCTTACGAATCAACTCCATTTTGGGATTGACATACAAAAATTTCCCGACTATATTTAGTCAACAGGAGCAAGCAAGTTGAATATCTTCAGCTTCTGTAAAAAAGACGACAGACTTCTCATTCTTCCTATCAGGTTTTTTGATATTCTCCTTCCACTCTAACAAATGAGAGAAAGAACACAATTTAGGTGTACCTGAGGCGAGGACACCCGCAAGGGCAGCAGTATACGATCTGTTCGAAGTCATCCCCAATAGATGAAGGTGAGGTGTTAAGAACATTGATAAAAACAAAGTAGAGAGCAAAGTCGGAAGCCAAAAAATAGGGAGTAGGAGCAAAAAATCCCTTTGAAGAAGCCCTGTGAATTCAGCTCGAGCAGGAAGGATGCAACTGTGGGTTTGTCGTGGCACAGCTGTCGAGCTGGGTTGATGCCCTTCAGCTTACGTAGCCCAACGACAAAAGCGGACGACTTGAGAACCCCTGCGGATTCAGCTTTAGCAGAAATGACGCGAGCTGTCGAGCTGGGTCAATTGGATGCCCTTCAACCTGCAGCGATGCATCGTAGAAGACGAGCCAAACTACGCAACCCGACAAAATTGCTACGAAAAAAGAAGACGCGATCTCTTCAACCAGACAAAACTGACGATGAAGCTGAAGTAGAGGAAATCAGAGTAGGACGCGAGAAATATCATAGCAGATGCTAGGCTTTGCCATGAGGCGAAACNCAGTCAACAGGAGCAAGCAAGTTGAATATCTTCAGCTTCTGTAAAAAAGATGACAGACTTCTCATTCTTCCTATCAGGTTTCTTGATATTCTTCTTCCACTCTAACAAATGAGAGAAAAAACACAATTTAGGTGTACCTGAGGCGAGGACACCCGCAAGGGCAGCAGTATACGATCTGTTCGAAGTCATCCCCAATAGATGAAGGTGAGGTGTTAAGAACATTGATAAAAACAAAGTAGAGAGCAAAGTCGGAAGCCAAAAAATAGGGAGTAGGAGCAGAAAATCCCTTTGAAGAAGCCCTGTGAATTCAACTCGAGCAGGAAGGATGCAACTGTGGGTTTGTCGTGGCACAGCTGTCGAGATGGGTTGATGCCCTTCAGCTTACGTAGCCCAACGACAAAAGCAGACGACTTGAGAACCCCTGCGGATTCAGCTTGAGTAGAAACGACGCGAGCTGTCGAGCTGGGTCAATTGGATGCCCTTCAACCTGCAGCGATGCATCGCAGAAGACGAGCCAAACTACGCAACCCGACAAAATCGCTATGAAAAAAGAAGACGCGANATTCAGCTTGAGCAGAAACGACGCGAGCTGTCGAGCTGGGTCAATCGGATGCCCTTCAACCCGCAGCGATGCATCGCAGAAGACGAGCCAAACTACGCAACCCGACAAAATCGCTATGAAAAAAGAAGACGCGATCTCTTCAACCAGACAAAAATGACGATGAAGCTGAAGTAGAGGAAATCAGAGTAGGATGCGAGAAATATCATAGCAGATGCTAGGCTTTGCCATGAGGCGAAACTCTAGTAGAGCGAAGACGACGACACATCAATACTGATATATATATATATATATATATATATATATATATACATATATATATGACCTATTTTGGATGCTCATTATGTTGGTTCTAACCCTCTTAGCCAAGGACTAGAGATATAGTTTCATTCATATGAACTTTCTAAAATGAGTCAAGAGACCATCACAAGGGCTCCTAGGGTTTGGGGTATGTGAGAGAGTGTAGTGCGTGCAAGTTAGCCTCACCAAAACCAGCTCACCCAGGGTTAGTCCTAAGGCCTGACCATCCTATGGGGGACTCTTCTTGAGCTTCTCCATACTGACCCCACCTACTAAGTGCTAGAGGTTGGGATCAATATGTGGAACTCTAAGTTGAGTAAAGAANTCACCTACTAAGTGCTAGAGGTTGGGATCAATATGTGGAACTCTAAGTTGAGTGAAGAAGAGTTTGAAATTTCTAATGGTGAGGGTTCCTTTTCAAGTTCTCTAGGAATAGTCAACTAACACACAAGCCACAGAGAGTCTGGTTGATGCCCTTCAGCTTGTAGCGAATAGACGACATAGCTCAACGATAGAAGCGGACAACGTGAGAAGCCCTACGAATTCAACTCGAACAGAAACGACGCGAGCTGTTGAGCTGGGTCAGTCGGACGCCCNAAGTCTGGTTGATGCCCTTCAGCTTGTAGCGAATAGACGACACAGCTCAACGATAGAAGCAGACGACGTGAGAAGCCCTACGAATTCAACTCGAACAGAAACGACGCGAGCTGTTGAGCTGGGTCAGTCGGACGCCCTTCAACCTGCAGCGATGCACCGCAGAAGACGAGCTAGACGACGAAGCCCGACAAAATCGCCACGAAAAAAGAAGACGTGGTCTCTTCAACCAGACAAAACTGACGATGAAGTTGAAGTAGAGGAAATCAGAGTAGGACGCGAGAAATATCATAGCAGATGCTAGGCTTTGCCATGAGGCGAAACTCTAGTAGAGCGAAGACGACGACACATCAATACTGATATATATATATATATATATATATATATATATATACATATATATATGACCTATTTTGGATGCTCATTATGTTGGTTCTAACCCTCTTAGCCAAGGACTAGAGATATAGTTTCATTCATATGAACTTTCTAAAATGAGTCAAGAGACCATCACAAGGGCTCCTAGGGTTTGGGGTATGTGAGAGAGTGTAGTGCGTGCAAGTTAGCCTCACCAAAACCAGCTCACCCAGGGTTAGTCCTAAGGCCTGACCATCCTATGGGGGACTCTTCTTGAGCTTCTCCATACTGACCCCACCTACTAAGTGCTAGAGGTTGGGATCAATATGTGGAACTCTAAGTTGAGTAAAGAAGAGTTTGAAATTTCTAATGGTGAGGGTTCCTTTTCAAGTTCTCTAGGAATAGTCAACTAACACACAAGCCACAGAAAGTCTGGTTGATGCCCTTCAGCTTGTAACGAATAGACGACACAGCTCAACGATAGAAGCAGACGACGTGAGAAGCCCTACGAATTCAACTCGAACAGAAACGACGCGAGCTGTTGAGCTGGGTCAGTCGGACGCCCTTCAACCTGCAGTGATGCACCGCAGAAGACGAGCCAGACGACGCAGCCCGACAAAATCGCTACGGAAAAAGATGTGGTCTCTTCAACCAGACAAAACTGACGATGAAGTTGAAGTAGAGGAAATCAGAGTAGGACGCGAGAAATATCGTAGCAGATGTTAGGCTTTGCCATGAGGCGAAACTCTAGTAGAGCAGAGACGACGACACATCAATATTGATATATATATATATATATAAAGCCAAAGGACTAATATATTAAAGAGAAAAAGATACAGATAGGTTGTATTAGAGACTAAAAAAAGACCCAACTTTCACAATATAACACAAAATCTAAAATAAAGAAAAAGATACATAAGGATAAAAAATCAAAAAGCCAACAACGGGCGCAAAAGTGTTTGGGACGTCCCACTTTAGTCCATCATCTGTCTCTAGTTCTCGGAAGGAAGCCGACTAACAAATTTGTTAAGTACGTACCATTACCTGAAGTAACNCCAACGGGCGCAAAAGTGTTTGGGACGTCCCACTTTACTCTTTCATCTGTCTCTAGTTCTCGGAAGGAAGCCGACTAACAAATTTGTTAAGTACGTACCATTACCCGAAGTAACTAAAGTATCATCCATTAGATTCTTGAGCTCAAGTAGGTCTCCATTCTTCTTCTTTCTTCTGAATGTGTAGAGATGTCATTTTCTCATTCGAGAATTGACTCATATGATCGATGGATTGGTCCAAAGGTGATCGGACAGGTGTAGATTGTTGCATATCATTATCCCCATGAGCCTGAGTAATATTAACATCTTGCTCAACCTGATGAAGCGGTAGTGAAGCGGTAGAAGTATTGCTACCTGTAATATCAGTGATAGATTTTAGGGCAAGTGGGGTCAGAAGAATCTCCCTCGCCCCCACGATAGGAGGTTCCAAAGATTGGGTAGCTACAACATCACGTGCAGACTAAATGGTTGACATATTGCCTCTCCCCTAGGGGTCCCTCTCTCCGCAGTACAACTCACCCAAACAAGAATCTCCAAAATACAGGTATACCCAAAAACAAAAAAAGTAAAAAAAGAGTAATCTTGTGTACTTGTATATCTTGGAAGTATCTTAAAAAGAGAAAAAATAAAGAAAATCATGCAGAAGAGCTGTCTCCAGTATAGCAGATATCTCCAAAAAGACCGTGAGCAGGGACTCCAGCACAGCCTGTGACTCCAAAAAAAGAGATCATCCTGTAACAAGTGATGAAAACAGCCAAACCAAACAAAATAGAAGGGAACCGCAAGAAAAAATGCAGTAATGCCCAGCCAAACCGAACAGAGCTTCATTTGATGGCCAAAAAAGCATAAAAAACTTAAAACCGAACATAAGGAAGATTTAAAGTATCCCCAATGATGAGTCTTTGAAGAGGGGCAATGGGGTGTATGCCAACGTGACAGATCTTCCTTGCATACTTGGCAAGCTAATCGGCAAGGGAATTGCCCTCTCTATGTATAAACTTCCAATTAACCTCAAGATGTTTATCNAGTAAAAAAAGAGTAACCTTGTGTACTTGTATATCTTGGAAGTATCTTGAAAAGAGAAAAAATAAAGAAAATCATGTAGAAGAACTGTCTCCAGTATAGCAGATATCTCCAAAAAGACCGTGAGCAGGGACTCCAGCACAGCCTGTGACTCCAAAAAAAGAGATCATCCTGTAACAAGTGATAAAAACAGCCAAACCAAACAAAATAGAAGGGAAACACAAGAAAAACTGCAGTAATGCCCAGCCAAACCGAATAGAGCTTCATTTGATGGCCAAAAAAGCATAAAAAACTTAAAACCGAACATAAGGAAGATTTAAAGTATCCCCAATGATGAGTCTTCGAAGAGGGGCAATGGGGTGTATGCCAACGTGACAGATCTTCACTGCATGCTTGGCAAGCTAATCGGCAAGGGAATTGCCCTCTCTATGTATAAACTTCCAATTAACCTCAAGATGTTTATCAGTTATAAGAGCTAGTATTCTTTTAAAGGTACCAACAAAATCTCAGAGTGGAGAAGAGGTGCCAACCAAAATATCATAAAGCATTTTAGAGTCCATCTCCACCTCTAATTTATGAAAATTGAAAATGTTAGCCACCACTAAAGCCAAATAAACTCCCCAACATTNATTAGACTTAAAGATGAGAACAATCAAAGCAGCAGAGAAATACTTTGTAGGGTCAACTCCCTGGAAAAAGCTTTGAATAGTCAGCACTACATTCTTAATAATGCTCCAACATGAAATATAAAAAGCATTCTGTGAGCTAATATCTTTAAGAACATTGAAAATTTCCAACTCAGTAGGGGGGTCAGACAAAAAGAGATTGGAAATAATCTCTCTGGTCCTCAAAAAAATCAGAAATAATATCAGTGACAGGTGGATTATTAGCATAAAGAGAAGAAAAATAATCAACTACATTAGAACCAATCTGATCAATATCAGTGAGAACAGAGCCCTCAGTGACAATCTTGATGATGGTATTTATGTTACGGCGATGTTTGATAGTAGCATGAAAATATTTGGTGTTTCTGTCACCATTCTTGAAATGATTATCACAAGCTTT
>JXCR01089522.1:1342-21315 GCA_002079205.1 Phalaenopsis hybrid cultivar
TTTCTTCCGTGTTGTGTATCAACTAGTATTATAGTGTTTTGTCTGCTTGACCCTCTTGGTTTTGCTTTTGCTATATTGATAATCACACATTATTCCCTCAGTTCCACTTACGACCACAAGCACAATCCAAATTATGATCTCTGATTGCCACTATCCATTGTGCTTCTACTTACATGTGCGTCAACTGTTACAAGTGCCCTGCATGCTTGTGTTTATCATATCCTCTTCACAATATCTTGCATTTATAATTGGCTCTCCATGTGATATGCTACATCACTTGCTCACTTCAACCCATTGCATTCGCACTTGTCTTGCAATAATCGTGATTGAATCTTCGATTTTTGTTTCTTACACTTGTTCCTAATTTAGGGCTGTCAAAAAGGCTCGTTGTTCGTGAACAGCTCGTGTTCGGCTCGTTCGCTAAGTTAACGAGCCGAACACAAACAACACAAACAAATATTTGTTCATTCGTGTTCGGCTCGTTTTGATATATATATATATATATTTGATGAGTAGTATTTTTAAAAAAATTAACTAACTACAAGGCTACAAAGATTTATAATCAATTATAAGTATTAATTTAGAAAATATAATAAAAAATATTAAATTAGATTCAAATAATGTTTTAAATCTTGCCTCAATTTTTAACATCTTATGACTAAGTGATTAGGGTTGTCAAAACGACTCTTTGTTCATGAACGGCTCGTGTTCGGCTCGCTAAGCAAACGAGCCGAACAAGAACACACTTTTTGAGCTCGAAATATAAACGAGCCGAACACGAGCTAAGCCTGGGCTCGCTCATGTTAGGCTCGTTTACACCCCTCCGCCGCCAAAACAATTACATATGCCTTATATGGGCTATTTTCAAACATGCGATGTTAAAGTTCACATAGTCAAGTGGTGCCTCACTTTTCATTGGTCACCTCTCCTTGTTCCATCTACATTTGCTCTCTCCCACCTAAAATATAGGAAACCAATAGCCTTCTATGTTAGTTACCAAAAGCGCTCTCAGTCATTCCCTCTTGGATGCTAACAACATTTATTCTTATCACATTTGCTGTTTTAAGCTATCTTTTGATGGCCTTGATGATGTTATTCTTGTAGATGACATCAGCATACCCATAACATCTATCAATTATCGTGTAAAAATTGACTTAAAATCCGTTTTTGAGTTGGACTCAATTTTTTTCTTGGGTCAGATTTGATTATAAAGTATAGATCTTTAATCATTTCAGCTAGATTTGGTTGATCCAAATAACTCAAAATCAATCCAAAATGACCTAGTTGCTATTTGAGTTTTGGTTAGGCTGGTTTGAAACATGTTAATTAGGGTAAATAAGCCTTATTTATGCTAATTGAGTCATTTTTATGCAACATGATTGTACCATTCATAGAATAAATAGGTTAAATGAGTCTTGTTCAATTTAGAAGTGTTTTGGTTGAGTTAGGTATGGTCAAAATATTTTGATCCTTATAATTAATGTGTCAGATTCAGATAAAATATTTTATGTCTTGGTCAAATTTTGGTTATACTCAAACCCAACCCGCCGACCCAAAATATCATCTTTTCTTTATATAGCTTGAAAGTGGAATCTTTTTTTTATATATCAGTTTTGTTATTCTAATAATGTATTTCTCGAATTCCGACCCATTGTTTTCCATTTGAAGGATTTATGCTGTAGGACAAACTAAAGAATGATGTCTATGAATGGTCCATCTTTTTTGCTCCAATCTCCTATTTATTATTTTTTCTAGTATCAAAATCGCTTTCACTGTTAGACATTGTAGATTAGGCAATTCATTGAACTAAATTGTAAACCATATTAGCTCCCACTTCAATTTAGATTTATCATCCACAGTCACTGCTATCGTGAACACTCAATTGCCATACATGTTAATATAATAAACTTAATAAAATTTTATTTTTTTCCTCTAGTATTATATCTTACTTGTTTTGAAATACTGTTATAAGATTTTTGAACCTGTCTTGCATGATTCTATCACTATATCAAACATATATGATACTTTCCATAAAAGCAAAAAATTCAAATGTTCATGATGTCTTCATTAGCTTCACAATTTTAACATAAAAATTTTCGATCCTAAAAGGAAACCCAATGCTCCTGCTATGATGGCAAGTATGAAGTACTTAATAGCTTCCTATCTACAAATAGCATCTCATATTTCACTCGTCTACAACACATCTACACCCATTTGAACGGACTGGATTCCCTGAAAGATTTCATCGAGATATTATCAAAATTTTCTCTTCTTTTTCATTTTTCTATTCCATATTCTTATTGGAGTCATGCTTTCATGACGGTGTACCTCAATAAAATGCCACCCCTACACATGTTTTCTCCATATGATCAATTGTTTTGCTCACATCTCAACTATTTCAAATCTGTTTTGTTGGGTTGACTCTGCTACTTCTGGATTTATTTGTACACCACAAACAAACATGAATAATGCTCCAAATCTCATGTCTTTCTCAACTACTACCTCATTCAAAGTGCCAATTTTACCTTGTTGTCACTAATTTCAAAATTTATCTCATGTTATACATAATTTTTTAATTATCTTTTCATTTACAACCCTTTTCTCATCTCTTGCACATACAAAGAAACAATCTCCTCATGGTGTTTTATCAACAGATCCCTCTTTCTTCCTCTAGGTTCCCTTCATGCACTCCATCCATAATACCCCATCTATAAGGCCATCATATACAACCTCCACACTAAAGGAAAATCACACAAAACCCTCACTTCTCCCATAAGCTCTCTAAAAATCCAACACATTCTACAACACGCAGCGAAACCCCCTCCCATCCTAATAATACTCATCCAATGAACAAACAAGCCAAAAATAACTTTCACAAACCAATTTAAAAACTAACTCTCACAGCTAGATTAAACCAAGCATCTGACTTTATACCCACCACTGTAACCCAAGTACTCAAAGATAACTGCTGACATTGAGCCATTTCCAAGGAATATGATGTTCTAATTCAAAATGCAACATCAAAATTGTTCTTCTCTACCTCTGTTCAAAACAGCGGCATAAATGAATTTTTTTGTCAAGCAAAAATTTGATGGCTCTATTGACATATACAAATCTCTATTAGTGGCTAAAGGTTTTCACTAGTGCTCGGGATTTAACTACCATGGAAGCTCACCTCTATATGACTAGTTCTCAAGGTTGTGGTCCCTCTATCAACTTATTATCAACAATGTACTTCTCTAATGCTTCACCAACACAAATCAACAATGTATCTCTCCAATGCTTCACCGACACAAATCATCCTACATGTGTGGAAGCTCATTATATGACTACTGGTCCCTCTATCAACTTAGTATCAACAATAGTTGTCCAGCTCACCACTGTATGGCTAGTTCTCAAGGTTGTGAACCCTTTATCAACTTAATATCAACAATGTATTTCTCCAATGCTTCACCAACACAAGTCATCCTACATGTGTGTGCAAGCTTTGCAAAGCCATTTTTGTTCTCAATGACATGATTTTGTACCATGAACCATTACATTTCTTTTTGTTGCTTTTGGATTAGCAACTCTCCCGGTGATAAGCTTATTCATTTTTAATGCTAGTGATGCACCCATCTGTCTTATGGTTCAAGGTTGTGTTTGGGTTGGCGGTGTGGTGGCGATGCGGTGCCGCATCCCCGTTTGACAACTGCATTTTGCCGGTTTTCTCAAAAAGCTACAGTTTAAAGCTGCATTTTCCCACTAAACTTGGCTACTTGTGGTGGCTGCTAGAAAGTTGCGTTCTGACTTTTTCAAAAAAAGAAAATTTTTGTAATAGCTACCGCAACTTTTTGAATACCAACTTCTTCTTTAGCAGCTTCAAACAACTGCAACTACCCCAAACAAACCCTAAGTTAATTATATGCATATCATAGGTGATTCTAGCATAGCCATGCAATACTATTTAACTCTTTTTGCTCGATGATTCCATATTAAGGATGTTGGGCCACTACACTATATCTTGTTCTGGAAGTTGTTCTACATTTTGTTGGACATCTTTTGTCTCGATGTTGATACTTTCTTAATCTCCTTGTTCACACTAAAATGATGAAAGCCCTTCTTATGATTACAATGCTTGCTACTTTACCAATGCTCATTCTTCACCCTGATCCATTACGCTCAATGATTCAAGTAATTTCTGTGCTATTATTAGGCCTTTATGATAAGCTAGCAAATGCTCTCAACAAACCACTTATGCGCACATTCTTTTCTAGATTGAGTATCAAGATTAGACTCGCCAATGGGAGCTCCTTGTTGTAGGTGTTTGCCGATGAATAAAGTCATAATTATTGTAATTAATTAGGATTCTATTTTTTTAGTTTCATATGAACTTATTTAACTTCATATTGGAGTTTCCAACTTACATTTTAAATTTGGAAACCTTTCTTTTATAGTCTTATATAATTCTATGTTTTCAAAATATCTTTTGGAAAGAATGATATTCAAACTTTCTACACTTCTGTTGAACTTGGAATTACTATTTCATAACTCAATGCTGTTATTGTTTACTTGACCAAGCATTCAACATTCCGCAAGGATTTGTTCGGTTTCTAGAAATGTGGGCAAAAACTAATTAAAAGGAAGTTTGTAGTTTCAAGCCTTGTTTCATATGCATAATCAAGCCACAAGTTGACTGAATTTTACTTTCTTTCTCCTAAAAGTATTCTAAATGTTTCTATATTTGGTTTGTTTTTTGAAAGCAGTAAAACCCTTGACCTACTCTTTAGAAACACGGGCAAATACACTCTTGCTGTCTATTATGGCTGCTATTATGTGCATTGTATGAAGTCTGTGGGCTTTTTTATAAAATTTTGGTTTTTTTTGTAGGTTCCAGGGGCTCTGTGTCTACTTCAAGAGGCTGGTGAGGCAGAGACAATCCTTGAAGTTGGTGGAATTCTTTTGCGTGAATGGTTACCTAAGCCCTTTAAGCAGGATGTGGTGCTGGCTATGGTTCTTGCATACGTGGACTTGTCGAGGGATGCTATGGCTCTAAATCCACCAGATTTCATGGGTTGTCGTGAGCTTCTTCAGCAAGCATTAAAACTACTGCAGGTAACTCTCAACATATCGCCAAATTCTCTAGGCCATGGATTACATCAATTTTAGTAAATTTATCTGTCAAAACGTCTTATTTGTCATCTTGTGGCTCTTCAGTATATTTTAGTTTTTTTAGACAACGAAGGCTACAATTTTTAAATGTGCGTTTGTATATGTGAAGGATTATCAGCCAAAGCAAAGTAATTTTAACATGTATTTTAATAATTAAAACCATCAAATATATTCAAATCATCATCATAAACCCATTTCTTTAATTGCATGATTTAAATATTATTGGAATTGAAAATCAAAATTATACTTTGGAAGATTGACATATCTACCACTCAATTCCTATGTGTTTACATATCTAACATCTAAACTTCGATTTTTACATTCATAATCCACCCTACCTATGCATGAAATGGTGTATTTCACTTTTTAAAAGTAAAAAATAGTTGTATTTTTTATGTGATATAAATTATTTTGAGTATTCTATATGTAAATAAGTAAAGCTTAGGTGTTAGATATGTAAATACATAAGAATTGGGTGGAATTTATGAAACGCCCCTTATCTTTTGTACAGAAAAATAATCCATTTAGTTCAAATTTGTGATTTCTGATTGATTATCAAATGATCATAAAATTATTTATTCATATATGACGTTAGTTTTATAGTATGCATTGTATGCCAGCTCAAACTTTTTCATCCTTATCAAAATTATGCAATTAAATCCTTATTTGCATTTTTTTTACCTATCAAAATCTTCATGGCTACAGGAGGAAGGGTCTAGCAACCTTGCTCGTGACCTGCTGGTACAAATTGATGAGACGTTGGAAGAGATATCTCCTCGTTGTGCTCTTGAACTTTTAGCTTTGCCCCTTGATGAAGAACACGTTATAAAAAGACAAGATGGTCTGCATAGTGTACGCAGTATATTGTGGACGGTTGGTAAAGGAGGAGCCGCAGTAATAGGAGGAGGATTCACACGCGAAGATTTCATGAATGAAGCATTTGTACATATGACGGCTTCAGAACAGGTTTGTGAGAACTATTACTTGAGTAGTCATTGTATACTTTGTGATAAGGGGTTGATTGTCATGATTTTTTTTTTTGAGGGGCATTTACATACATACCACCTAATTCCTATGTATGAACATATCTAACACCTATTCTTTACTTTTTTACGTTTATACCATCAAAATCCTTCATATTACATCAAAAATACCTTCATTTTAACTTTTTTCATTCATAGGTAAAGTGGCATATGGTAAAAAATTGAATTTTAGGTTTTAGATATTTAAATACATAGGAATTGAGTGGCATGCATGTAAATCTTCCTTTTTTTTATTGGTGTAAAGATAGATTTGTTTGCTGCGACACCAAGTGATATACCAGCAGAGAGCTTTGAAGTGTACAATGTGGCCTTAGCTTTAGTAGCACATGCCATTGTGGGCAAAAAGGCCCATCTTATTAAAGATGCTGGCAATTTATTTCAACAACTCCAGCAGTCCAAAGTTACCTCCTTAGGTTCTAATAGTGAATACACCATGAAAGCAGACCGAGATGTAGACTTTGCCCTGGAAAGGGGTCTCTGCTCACTGCTTTTGGGAGAACTTGATGAGTGCTTCTCATGGTTGGGCATTGACGATACGAGTTCGCCTTATAGGAATCAGGATATCGTAGATTTCATCATGAGCAATTTGAATGTTGGCAAAGATCATGATTTTCTTCCTGGACTTTGCAAATTGTTGGAGACATGGCTTATTGAGGTTGTTTTTTCAAGATTTAGAGATACTCAAGGTGTACAGTTTAGGCTCAGGGATTACTATGATGACCCCACTGTGCTGCGATATTTAGAAAAGATGGAAGGAGGCGGGGCTTCACCTTTAGCAGCTGCTGCTTCCATTGTAAAAATTGGCGCCGAAGCTACAGCTGTATTTGGTAATGTAAAATCAAATGTAGTTGATGCATTACAGAAAGTGTTTCCATTGACTAAGAGGGAAGGAAGAAATAGCATTGAGGTTTCCACTGGTGTACATAATTCTAAGTTTGAAGTAGGAATTGAAGAGCCCGGAATTAGTATCTATCAATATGTTAAAGAAAATAAGAATGAGGCTTATGAGAAACCCAATTCTGAATCTTCCAATGAGCAAGATTATACGTACATGATAAAGGAAGCAAGCATTAAGATTATGTGTGCTGGAATAGCAGTTGGCATACTGACAGTTGCTGCTCTTAGATATTTACCAAGGAGAAATTTGTCGCCTGGTTCAATAAAAGAAGTTGGATCAGAAATGGCGGCAAATGCAGTTCTTTCTGGTAATTATTAAATATTCTGAAACTTTTTTTTTCATATATTTGTTTGGCAAATGATAAATTGGTAAATAGTTTTCCATTGGAAAATTTTCAATCATATGTAGTGAGTTTTCTTTGCAAAATTTTCCTTTGTAATGTGGTGTCAAAGAGAAAAGTGTCAAAATAGTCCACTCTTTGCTGCGGGTCATATTAGTCCCAGAGTCTATTCAAGTGCCACTTTAGTCCCGGTGTCTTTTAATATGGGTTATTCAAGCCCCAATTTAAAGAATCTGATTACTAATTTGACACTTCTACATTCTCTGAGAGGGTGCTATTTTGACACTTCACTCTGTTAGATGTATCACGGGTTGATTAGTTTGCCATTTGGAAAGTAGACGTTGCTTAAGTTTTTTGAACGATTGTGCAATTCTATGGATATGGTCCTTGATAACATGTATCTTTATCAATTGCTTGCTAATGTCGAGCTCTTTTCTTCAAAAGCATTGTGGACTTGTTATTTACTTTGAAACAATTTTTATAAATCCTGTCACCATGCTCGAATATTTTATTTGTGCATATTCTTTCCCGTTTCCTGATATTGTCCTCCTTTTGATTTGCCAATCTGTGTACTAGTTCCCCCTTTCAACTATCAACTTTGTAGGCCAGCCTTTATACGATCTCTAACTCATATATTACGAAATACATGCCTGTTGTTGTATTTTAATTACCTTTGCTTTCTAAGTGATATCTATAAACATGCAGGAGCTTCTTTCAAGTTTCAACCATCGGTTAAGCTACATTATGAATCATTTAGATTAGCAACAATTTGCACCATTTTTTTTATTAGATTTGTTTCACTCTTAAAATTGTTTCAATGCTTTAGTGAATTTTTTTGGGTTTTTTTTTTTTTGGTTTTCTGGAGGTGAAGATAAATGATTAAATGTTAAAATAATATTGATGTACATTTTTATGTTTGTTTCTTTGTAACTTTGAATATTGTGTTTAGTTGCTACTGCAATTCAGAATGTTGAAAAGGAGTTACCCAAAATGGATGCAAGATATGCTGAAACCCTACTCCGCAAGTGGCAAAATGTCAAATCTCAAGCCTTGGGTCCTCATCACCGTGTTGGGAAACTCCCAGAGGTTAGGCATCCATTTACTTAGCTGAACGTTTGGTTTACTGTACTATCACCACCTAAGAATTTAGTTAGAAGATTGCTTATTTTCTGTTAGGATTTTTTGTGCCCAAATAATATCCTCATAAATGGTCTAACCTTAGTAAGCAGTGCTTAAACCGTTTGGATGCCCATCAATAAGGACCAAATCTCTCTCCTTTTGTTAATTTCAAGGGCCTGCCTGGTGAATTTTTAAACAAAGGAGACTATATTTCCTTTTTCATATAAATAAGGAACATTTGCAACATACTTTTTAATGTGCTGATAAGTAGGGATGTAAACGAGACCAGCTTGGTGTTCGTCTCGTTCAATTTTTTGTTTCTTGTTGGTGTTCAGCTCGTGTTTCGAAATGATTTGTGAACAATATGTTTGTGTTCGGCTTGATTCAAGCTTGAATGTTTGAACTAAGCTTGTGTTTGGCTTAAACTGGAGCTTAACAGCTAGAACTCCAACATCGGCCACATGGCAATAGTGTTTAAAAGAGGGAGTTCTTTACATTTAAGCACCTTCTAAGGCTGCAAGGAAACCTCTCCCACAGATATGAGACTAAAAATTAAAAGAAAAATGGACGGTGGCCTTTTTTTTTTGGGGGCATTTACGTACATACCAGCCTATTCTTATGTATTTACATATCCAACACCTAAACAAACATGAGGGAGAGTGGGACTCTGAGATGAGATTGTGCTCATCTTTGCTCTTTTTTATTTTTATTTTTTTATTTTTATTTTTGTGCATTTACATACCTACCAACCAATTCCTATGTATTTACCTAAGCTTTACTTTTTTACTTTTATACCACTCAAGTCTCTTATATGTATTTTTTTTAAATACATTATAAAAAATTAATATTAAAAGATATAAATAAATTTTATTATTTAACTGTTTTGAGCTAAGTCGAACACGTGTTTGGTTTGTTCATAAATCGAGCTCAAAAAAATTTCTGTGTCCATCTCGCTTGCTTACTGAAGGAGCTGAACTCAAGCTACTTGACAAGCCGAACACGAGTTTTTCGTGAACTATAAGCTTTTTGGATAGCTCCACTGACAAGTAAATTGATCAAAATTGATGAAAAATTGTATTTAGCTGCTCTGAATTTATGTTATGCTTCTTTTTTCTAAGCAATTGCAAGGATAATGAAATTGTGAACTACACACGCTGGGACTAGACTTTCATAGATAAGTTCTACTTAATGGTCATGGCTATCAACTTGTTAAACATGTCTGGTTAATATCTAACCCAAAATTGACTCAACATGAAATTACAAGCCTACAATTTGATTTATTTTTTGCGTTGGGAACCTTGACTTCAACCCAACTTAGTTAACTCGGCACTTCTAACTCAAAGAAGAAAGTGTGAGCTAAGTGAGATTCAAATATCTCGCATGTTCATTGATTCAATTTGAGACTGGTAGTATGGCATAATATTGGCATGCATTGCATTGGATGTCTGCATTTCTTAAGCCAATTGTACATCATTGGATGTGACTTGTAGGAGTTTCCATTCTTTCATCATGAAAAAAGTTGAAGAGAGTATTACACAACTAAAGAGAATTTGTAGAGAGCAGATTGTGTAATATATCTCATGAGGAAGTGGGATTGGGAATTTTGGGGGATATCATGGGTTATTGGACAACTCTAACCTCGTTAAATTAAGGCTGAATTTTGATTTTGTGGTCAGTCTAAATTCCACTTAGGGCCAACAGATATTGAAGACTAGAAGTGCCATTGGTTATTAGAGTTAACCCAAGCTTTTACTGTTGTTATCAGTTTTGGTGTGGATGTACGGACGCATTGGAAGTTGTTATTCTGTCAATGATGGTTCATATAAGGTTTATTTGAAATCATTTATTTTTTATTTGTTTTCATAGAGATATTGAATGAATGCTAACTGTATATTTTCCTATAACCATGTGTTTCTTCTTTAACGAAACAAATGACGATTTTCTTTTAATTTAAGAAATAAACTTAGAAATGTTTGTACATTCTTTGAAGATACAGTTTTAGTAAATCAGCTTCTATAAATTTGGAAGAATATAGTTACTTCATGATGGGAGTAGATAGTCATTTGTTACTTATTAATATAAATTATAATTAGAGATAAATTATACTGATATAGATGTGAGAGGTGGGGGGNTTGTTTTCTTAGAGATATTGAATGAATGCTAACTGTATATTTTCCTATAACCATGTGTTTCTTCNGTTTTCTTAGAGATATTGAATGAATGCTAACTGTATATTTTCCTATAACCATGTGTTTCTTCTTTAACGAAACAAATGACTATTTTCTTTTAATTTAAGAAATAGACTTAGAAATGTTTGTACATTCTTTGAAGATAGAGTTTTAGTAAATCAGCTTATATAAATTTGGAAGAATATAGTTACTTCATGATGGGAGTAGATAGTCATTTGCTACTTATTAATATAAATTATAATTAGAGATAAATTATAGTGATATAGATGTCAGAGGTGGGGGGGGGCAGATCTCTCTCTTTTTAGGTTAGCCAAATTTATTGTATAAATAAATTAATTTTATTAAAATAAAATAAAAAGCATATAATTCAAAATAAATTTATTACATCCCATTATCATCGATGAAGNGATTTGCTACTTATTAATATAAATTATAATTAGAGATAAATTATACTGATATAGATGTCAGAGGTGGTGGGGGGGGGGGGCAGATCAATCTCTCTTTTTAGGTTAGCCAAATTTATTGTATAAATAAATAAATTTTATTAAAATAAAATAAAAAGCATATAATTCAAAATAAATTTATTACATCCCATTATCATCGATGAAGTTAATAATGATTACAAAGTTCCTCAATCTATTTTGTATTGTTTGACATATATAACAATTTCATTGAGATTCAAGCCAAATACTTCTTTCTCAGTATCAGTTATAAAGAAGCCAGTGGCTAGTTATCTCATATTCAATTATGCAATTGATGTTTGATAATGCTCATTGTATAAAATGTTCTCTCAACTGTAGTAATAACAACTGATAAAGTTAATATCAAGTTAATAAATTTATAAACTAGGAGACATGTTATCCAGTTTTATCTTAAGCAAGTTATTTTGCAAGATAGCATTGTCATTTAAAGAAGAGAAATCATGATTGATGTATGCATCGATAATATGTGGATAGCTTAGGAGACTTACTATGATATTACTCTGTAAGGAGTAGTAGTTTCCCTTTATAAGAAATAAATAATAAATCACTTAGGTTTATGCATGTCACATAAAGAAATAACTTAGTACTTGTTTCGGAGAATAATTATCCATCTTTGAATTTGCATATCAACCACAATACAAAACAATTCGACATGATAAAGATACAAAGTTGTTATTTCTTCCCCTCCTTGTATTAACTGTCAATAAGTCTTGAAGGTGGAGTTTGTATCTAGAACTTTAATTTCAAAATATTGCAATTACATCTATTCTTCTTCATTATTTATTATTTGGGCATTAGATTGCTTTAATTTTGAACATTGATTAAAATATTATCAAATATGAGTATAAATTGAATGCATTTATAATATAACGGCTTGTAATAATGAAACTATAATTGGTAATGATCCAAAAAACATAGAAACCATACTACTATATTATTATTATCATTATTAGTGGTAGTAGTATTAGTAGGTGAGCTCAGCTATTCTTATTATCTACTTTGATTTTTTTTTTTTTTTTTAAAAAGTAGAAATACAAAGGGGCATTCACATTCATACCACAGTTCTTATGTACTTTAATATCCAACACCTGAATATTCTTATTTAGAAGCATATGATTTAAATCTTTAACATCATTTTAAACATACCGCCATCACATTCTCTTAAAAGTGAAATATATCTTTTTTATGCATAGGTTTATGGCACCAAGATTTTATGCGTGTAAATATCAAACTTTGGGTTAGATATGTAAATACATAAGAATTTTGTGCTATGTATAAATTTCAACTTATGGTTAGGTTCTAGAAGACCGAATGCTGGAGATATGGAAGGACCGTGCTGCCGAAGTTGCCCGCAAAGGCTGGTTTTGGGAATACACTCTACAGGACCTGACCATCGATAGTGTTACTATTTCATTGGATGGTCGCCGAGCCGTTGTCGAAGCTACGATCAACGAAGCAGCGAGATTGATAGATGCTGCTCGGTCCGAGCACAAAGACTCGTACAACACAACCTATACGACTCGGTACGAGCTGGTTTGCTTCGAATCTGGCTGGAAGATAACTGAAGGAGCAGTTCTCAAACCATAGATTACATCTGTGAGTTTAACATATTTTTCTCCATTTTTTGGGCATTTTAGAATTATTGTTCTTTCATGACCGTTAGTGTTGGTCATTTCATGATAGTACTTGTGTTTATTAGGCTGTTTAGAGTAGTGTGGTTCTATTTATTTTCTTTTGTTTTGATATTTGATGTATTTTCTATTTGAAGATAACTGGAGCAGCAGTTCTTAAACCTTTAGATTGCATCTGTAGAGAAGTCGGATTACATACATTCCACCCAATTCCTATCTATTTACCTATCTGACACCTAAATTTTATAAGAAAAAAAAAACTTGATTTTTTATTGGAACAAAAGCCTCATTGAAAAAATTTCATGATTTTTTCTCTTTTTGAAGTATCAGTTGTACATGATCTTCTAAGATCATGGCTATTCAATATGTCTCTCTTTGGCAATGAAAGTTAACTTTTAATGAGTTCAAAATGGTATTGGATTTGATCCATTAAGATATTCGGAAAATAATAGAAGAGAGAGAGAATTTAATGAAAGTAAAAGAATAAAGGGTATTGACATGCATACTAACATACCCCCCCAATTTCTGTGTTTGTCTAACATCTAAGGGTCTGTTTGGGGCAGCTGCAGCTTATTGAATAATATGTTGATAAGCTAGGTGCGGTGGCTATTACAAATTTTTATTTTTTTTTGGAAAAGTCAGATCATTGCCAATAAGTTGCCAGATAAGTGTGGTGTGAAAATACTGTTTTTTGTGTTTTGAAAATGCATAAGCTTCCAAAACGCAGTTTACCCAAACAGGTCAGATGTATTTTTAAAACGCCACCGCACCAGATAAGTTGCCCCAAACAGACCCTAAATTTTATTTTTTTAAGCTTTATAACCCTCAAAGCTTTCATTTTTTTTTTTATAAAAATTGATGTTTAGGTGCTGATATGTAAATGGTTTAATGATATGCAGTTAAATCTTCCTTACATATATAAATGGCGAGATTATATCATGCTCTTCAATATTTGAGTGATACTATTATAAATGAAGGCAATTGGGTGTCTCCTTTGTAAACACATGTTATTGAAGATAACATGTATGCCATTGAAATTTTCCTATTTAGAAGCATAATACCCTAGCAAAAAGTGTAAATAAAACTAACGAAGCTCTTGTATTTAGACACCACCGTATACTGCTGTAGCATAATCCAAGAGCTCCAGCAGAAGTCTGATCCCAAGATTAGAAACAGCAGCCAAATACCTTATCCGCCATGGAATAGGAGCTCAATATTTCACCCAAATTTGAAGGGAATAAGAACCACTACCGAACCAAACATAGAAAATAAGCAATGTAAATCAAACCTATATATATATATATATATATATATATATAATTCCATCGGTATATGATGAATATAAATAATTAAAATTTAAAATATTCAAATATACGGTTAAATTATAATGAACGACTTGAAACAATCATGGTAATAAAATCAAATTAGTACTGACTTAAATAATGGAAATGATTACTAGGCTTATCAACTGTGAACCATATGTTAGTCAACCTAGAAACAAAACTTAGGATCACACATTCCCTAGAATAGTCTAATCTAGAAGCCTAGGTTAGTTTACTAGGTACTTTTAGTTTGTGCTTAGGACTATGATCTATAAAACAAACAGTCTTACTCCGCTCAGGCTATGTATGTGTCGTAGAATGAAGTAACTCATGACTACTAACAATTGCATCTCAAATCATCTAATAATAAGAAAATCTAAAATCATCATTGCTGTGAAATTAAGTGGAGTCATCTGGCTGTCTAGTTGGTTAATTGACTAAGAAGGCTAATGAGCCTGAAACGATAGAAAGTACATGCATCAAGATTGGGGACGTTATACCCAAAAATTACGTTAGCCCGCTCATTTAGGCTTCGTATAAAGTTTAGATTTATTTGAGGTTTAGAGTTTCACTTCCATCTAGAAATCCTTCTAGTCTATTTCGTCCATTATTATAGGGTTTAAATTTAATCAAATATTCAACTTCAATCAAACTTTTAATTTTAAATCAAATCTTTGATTAAATTTAAATTTTTAATTTTAAATCTACAATCATTTCCTTTTCAGCTCAAGTCCACCCTCAAATCAATCAACTCAATTCAAAAATAATCAATCCAAATCAAGATTTTTAAACCAAAACCAATTTTCAAATCAAAGCTTAATATTTTTCAACAATATTACAATTCCAATCTATAGGATACACCTTCTACCTAAAGTTGGTTAACCCTTTTCCAAAGCTTCTTTATGACACAACATCATTGGATTGTAAATCTCAGCCATTTTGGATTTCAAGTACAAATGTTTTCAAAACTCTAGTCTATACATTTGAAGTCCTGAAACTTCAATCTTGAAGACATCAATCTTGTGATCTTATAAAATATAAGCTAATATTTTGATAGAGTATTCTTGAGAACCTTAACTCATAGAATGTAATTAACTATTAGGGCTTTCATTTGTAGGGATACTACACCCCAGAATAAAATAAATCATATCTTACACCTATAAGGAAGGGGAAAAAAATTAGTTACATAGACTTATAAATTTAAGATTTTCCTCATTATGATGATTAGAACCATTTTAAGGTAATATTTATATATTTTGGGGTAGGATGCTATTTTTCAAATAATGTATCAGATCATTTAAATATAAATCTTTCAAAATATGTGATGGACACCACAACTAACCACCTAAATTTTTATTCCACTAGCAAATACAACAAAGTTAATTATTAATTGCTTACTAATTGAATGTTGGAAATTTTTATAGAGACAATGACAACCCAATGTCAAATTAAATTTAATAGTTCTTCAAGTTAGCCTCTTATTTTTGCTTATGAAGCAACAACTCAAAATTAAAGTGTAAGTGAAATTACTTCAACTAAAAAGAAAAAAAAAGGGTAAAACACATAGATCAGATGTTTCACAACATTTTATTGAAATATTAATCATAAAAAGGAGAAACGTATTATGAAATGAAAATGCAATTATAGTGTCAAGTGTTATGTGAAATAGAAAAGTGATACTTCTCAAATGGTTAGACATTTCAGAACAAATCACTACATTAAAATAGATGGTAGAGATAAAAAATAAAAAATCTTTGACCCAATTATGAAGATATTGAAGAACTGAGCATATTTCTATTTTATGTGTCTCATATATGTGATCATAATGGAATAAAAATATTATGGCTACGATGATCATTGCTCATGAATATATTTTCATGACAGTCAATCATTTTAATGCAATCGATGAATTCAAACTATCAAAAAATTAGCATTTATTTTAAAAGAAGTGTGCAAAAAAGTTTATGAAGTTGAGAAAGACCAATTGAAATAAATTTGAAATCATTTGAAAGAGTTTTACATTCTAGTAATTGTTGTTTACTAGAAGGTCTAGTTTTTTCATTATGAGAGATTTTTTTTCATGTTTGTTGTGGTACTCATATTTTAAATTTAATGATGCAAGAGGGTTTGAAAGAAATAGGTAAGGTAATTGAAAATGTTAGAGAGACAATTTTATTTATAAAAAGATCAGCTAGTCGCTTACATAAATTTGGTGAAATTGCAAGGCATGGTGAGTTATCCACAACAAATTCATTTTGCATTGACGTGCTAACACATAAGAATTATACATACAAAATGTTAGGTTTTGTATTTCATTATAAAGTTATTTTTTTGAATATGTTTTGTGAGATCTTAATTATGCTTGGTTGTCATCAAAGAATGATTGTGATCAATTTGATAAGATAAAAGAATTGTTTCATATTTTTCATTAAATAATTGAAAATTTCTCAAACTCAAGTTGTCCCAAAGTAAATATGCTTCTTCCTAATTTAATACTCATATAGAAAAATTTCGATAGAGAATGCTAAAAAATTGTGAAGTTAAAGTTTGATGCTATGAATTCTACTGAAATGAGCTTCGAGTAGTTCGCTGATCCATTTGTCTCTCACAGATGATGTTGACACACGAGGGGTCTCACACAAATTTCTCTGATAATAATCATTGATGAGACCAGCTGTTGTGGTCAGAATCATTGCTCTCTATAATATTTCTATAATTTCATCTTCATTTGGTAGTTCCATTTGTTTGCAAGATGCACGTTAGGATTTAACAATAAGAATAAGTATGATAGGAGTGCAGGTAACTATTAAAATTACTCAAAATGAAAGTACTATATATACTCATAACATTTATACTAAAGTCCCACACAAAAAATCCACAATCCAAAGTTCATCACAGAAGTGTGAATTATTACAAACTGAAAATCTCAAATAGTAGTAACAATAAAAAGAAAATAACAACAAAGTCTACATCTCTAAAAACTATCAGAAGGAAGGAATCCTTCATTCCATAACCATAGTGAAAAAAAATTCTCGCTTAATATGGTCCTCCAGAAGTTTTACAACAAATAAATAGAGGAGCATGTCATCAAAATTCTTTTGAATAGAGTATAACAACTTCATAACATCTATCAAGTCGAGTATCCATGCAACATTGTGCGGGTACTATATGTGAAGCTGATGCAATTAGTTATCACTATGAGATATGCATAGATAAGTGTGTCGCCACCGTCTTTAAAATTTTTCCCTTTTGGGTAGAGGGTCTAAGACGCTTAGAGTGACTGCACTCACCTTATTCTCGATCCTCCTGTTGTTCGTGTTGAACCTTATTTGAATGAAGACATTGGAGCTCATTGAAATTCTACATGAGGTTCTTTATTGTAGCCCACACATTGGTGCCTGTGGTCATAACTCTGAGGAACATAATATCAAGCTTGTACTCTAGTTTTAGGTCAATGTCAGCAAGTCTAAATTGCCTTGCATTGGACAATACCTACAATTGATTTAATTTTAAAAGAACAAGCACTGCTCCTAAATTATCTTCATACAATCATTTCCAAGTATGAAGTAGAGGAAAAAGAAATGCATGTACTGACCCAACATAAAAACTGAGATATTTGTAATAGCAAAAAACCAAATTTTTATGGATATATTTTCAAAAGAACTTGCATTGCTCATAGATAATCTCCATGCAATCCTTTTTAAGTTAGAAGAATATGGAAGATAAATGAAATTACTGATCTAATATGAAAACCAAGATATTTACAAAAAAAAAAAAAAAACCAAATTCTCATGAATTTTTTAAATATCAGAAAACCAAATTCTCATTAATAGATATTCAAAAGATTCAATACTGCTTCTAAATTCACTGCATACAATCATTTCCAAGTTTGAAGAGAAAAAAAAAGAAATACAATTAATAATCTAACATGAAAACTGACACATTTGCAATTGCAGAAAACCAAATTCTAATTGATATATTTTAAAAATAACAAATACTACTTCTAAATTTTTTCCATACAATCTTTTTCAAGTTTGAGGTAGAGGAAACAAAAAGGTAATTATTGACCCAACATGAAAACTGAGATATTTGCAATAGTAGAAAATCAAATACTCATGGATATATTTTTAAAAGAGCCCACATTGCTCCTATATAATCTCCGTACTTTTTCTAAGTTAAGAATATGAAAGAAAAATGCAATTACTAATTTAACATGAAAACTGAGATATTACATTCTAGAAAAAACTAAATGCTCATGAATATTTACAATAACAGAAAACAAAACTCTCATTAATATATATTCACTACTTCTAAAATCACCACATATAATCATTTTCAAGTTTGAAGAAAAGGAAAGAAGAATATAATTACTGATATAATATGAGAACTGAGATATTTGCAATTGTAGAAAACTAAATTCTCATGGATTTAAATTTAAAAGAACTAGCAATGCTTCTAAATTCTTTGCATGCATTCATTTCCATGTTTGAAGAGGAGAGAGAAATACTTTTACTGATCTAACATGGAAACTGAGATATTTGCAATAGCAAAAAAATCGAATTCTCGTGAATATTTTAAATAACAGAAATCCAAATTCTCATGAATATCTTTTCAAAAGAATCAATACTGCTCTTAAATTTTCTCCAATCCTTTTCAAGTTTGAAGGAGGGGAATGAGAAATGTAAATATTGGTCCAACATGAAAAACTAAGAGATTTGCAATATCAGATGAACAAACTCTCATGGATATATATTCAAAAGCAACATCATTGCTCCTAAATTATCTACATACAATAATTTCCAAGTTTGAAGAAAAGAAAAGAGAAATGAAATTACTTATCTAATATGAGAACTAAGATATTTGCAATAAAAAAACTAAATTCTCATGGATATATTTTCAAAAGAACAAGTACTGCTCATAAATTCTTTGCATATAATCATTTCCAAGTTTGAAGAAAAGAAAAAGAAAATGCAAATAATTATCTATTATGAAAACTGAAATAATTGCATTAGCACAAAATCAAATTTTGATGAATATATTTTTAAGAGAACCAACACCACTTCTAGATAATCTCCACACAATCCTTTCCAAGTTAGAAGAAAAAAAAATGACACTTCAATAACTTATAATAACATGTAAAATGATTTATTTGCACCAACTTATATTTTGAAAGAGCCACTAGTGCTCTACATTCTCTTTATATATTGTTTTTTTTTGCCATATTGTAATAGAAAAAAGGAAATGAAATTACTGATCAAACTTGAAAACTAAGCTTGTTACAATAGCTGAAAACTGAATTCTTATGAATATATTTTCAAAAGAACTAACACTGCTCATAAATTCTCTCATACAATCATTTTCATATTTGAAGAGAAGGGGAAAAAAAGTAATTATCGATTAAACATGAAAATTAAAATATTTGCAATGGCAGAAAACAAATGATCATGAATATATTTTTAAAATAACAAACAATGCTCCTACAATCTTTCCATACAATCTTTTCCAAGTTTAAAGAAGATGAAAGGGAAATGCAATCACATATCTAATATGAAAATTGAATTGTGCCACTAAAGCACAAAAATTGTGAAAGCAATAAAGTGCCTAAAACACTTAAACATTTCAACAACAAAACGGTAAACCGAGAAACACATATAAAAAAATTACCAAAAGAAAATCACAAGAGTAGAGATAAGGAGAGGCATTATACATACATAGAAGAGAGGTAAAGACAACTGAAAGAGAAGGATCAGGATTTCGCTCTAAAACCACAACGGTGGTTTTGGAGAGGGGGGGGGGGA